>WNLI01217281.1:0-12577 GCA_025802215.1 Wirenia argentea | reverse complement strand
ATTGAACAGTTTTCGTAGCTTTTCTCAGCCATTTATGAACTGATTTCAACAATATTGATACAGGAGATAGATATCATGGGTCTACAAAACACACCATTTCAGAATATTTCTAGGTCAAATATGTAGGTCAGAGGTAGTCAAAATGTAGGTCATTGAACAGTTTTAGTAGCTTTTCTCAGCCATTTATGAACCGATTTCACCAATATTTATACAGGAGATAGAGACCATGCAATGGGTCTACAAAAGACAACGCTTCATAATTTTTCTAGGTCAAATATGTAGGTCAGGGGTAGGCAAAATGTAGGTATCTTCAATATAAAAAAATATCAGCTGATTTCAACCAAAATCATCAGTTTGTACATATTGTGCAATACTTAGAATATATTTTCTGGGTTGATTATGTATTTTACTGATTGACACTAAATAATATTGAATTTCTCAAATAGGTGATTTATCATACTTTGTATGATTTTCTAGTTAACAAATCTTTCGTTATACACTTTGCTTTCCCGGAAGTTCTGTAGTAAAACTTCGATGCGTGTGCAAAACTGTCATTTTCGAGGGTCACGTTTATTTACTGTGGTTTTTTGTCAAATAAATGAATTAATCTAATTTTTTTACAAATAACAAGTACCCATACTGCCGGAATTGGTGAGTATTTTATATTTTAGTGTATAGTACATATTTGACTTCTCTCTACTTGGCTGGATAAGCAACAGTTCGCTCTCAGTATAGGTTAACAAATGGTTTAAAAAATAAAAGAAAATTATCTAGAGATATCTAGACAAGTCGTGAATGATTGAGCATTTTACATTATGGGGAGGTAGGGGCACCGCCCACTAGTGGCGGCCATCTTTGTATTTTGGAAATCAGACCAGCGCCATTTCGAGGAGTCATCCTGACTTTAGTTACTATAGCGAAATTGACACCCAATGACTTGGTAAACAGGTTGACGCAGAGTCGCAGATACCGATGATGTCATTGCGTTCAGATCCAAGGTTGTTATAATGTATTCGATATCGCATACATAATGGTTTTCCCCTGTATTGAGCTTATCTGTTGACGTAAGCATGATCATCATGACATAAATCTGATCACATTCCTTGCAATTTGATATTAGATAGTCCCTGTATAATAATGTAAACTTTATGTTGTATAATAATGTTTACCCAGTGGGCCAGTGAAAATTTTACACTTTATACCTGGTCATCCCTATTCTCTATATAAAATTCAACTTGGGGAATGCCATGCCCTATGATATTAAATTGATAATACAGAAAAGAACATGGCATATCAGAGTGTTGTAAGACAAAGGATTGGCCAGTGGTAACATATTAACATTAGAGCCTGCTACTTTATCACTGGCCAAGTGACCATTGGCTATTCCAGATTCCATTAAATTACCACTTTTATAGCATACTAAAGACAATGGTTTATGTTATTGCTTCCACATCTGGTGCATTACTCAGTGACCACTGAGGAATGGTCAGTAATCACTGTGGTACTCTACTCTATAACTTGCATAGGATCATACTGCTGTGGTATTTTAAGTATAGGATTGTACTGTATGTATAGTACTGTTGTGTGCTATATCTCACTATGGCATACTGCCCAAGATAAACACTGACCTGGAAGTTGTTTACATGACATTATGTTTAGTTTGTTTACATGACTTTCCACTTCTGGTACCACCTAGATGTAAATAAACAACAGATAGTACTGAATGATTAGTATTCTGTTGTCGACTTGTTCCAGTAGTACTAATGCACCAATACAGTGTAGTAGACTGCCACAATGGATAAAATTATTACTTTGATAAAAAAATAAAAATAGTGGACAGTACATCGCTTATTTATTTATCACAACTATCAAGAATGTAGATCTATAGCCAAAAAAATAATAAGTAGTAAGTATTAATAGACGCTAATTAATTACAATGTGCAAAAAATCCTAGATATTAAAGAACAACATAACAAAATAATGAGAATATGAGATACTATATTTGAGGTCTTGGATGCTTTGCATTGATAACCCTGCATAAGTCGTTATAAACCTACTATATTACAATATATACGCATTACACATACAGTATACACTTTAACTTCCTTTACACTGCTCTTTTAATTAAAGCTGCACACCTTTTAAAATTTTAATGACCTGTGTACCAACACACAATGTTGCTTTGACTGGCATTGCTCACTAATCCCTCATTAGTCACTAATCCCCTGCTAGCAGCCTAATGATGTCGTAATCCCTCTACCCACCTCAGTTGAAAATGTTGTGGTAATCATTACCATAATCACCGTAATGATTTTTTATGACATTTTGTTCTTGTTTGACTGAAAGAGCATCATTAGTCACTCCTTGTTTAGGCTTGTTTTTATGGTGCATTAGGCTTGGTCCATTCACTCCATTGTTGCAGTTCACTGACTCGTATGATAGAGTAATATGTCAATATGACATTATATTATTGTTGTGGCTAACCTGGCTATGTCATACAGTTATGATTATGACTGTGGCAGCAGCTGTTGCAAGGTGGATTGCATTTACCGACTGCAATCATATTATGACTGGCTTTGTCATAATAGGCCACCTCAACGGAGACTGGAAAATGTATGATTTTGGAATTTTATATGTGTCATTATTTGATTCATTTCTAAAATCCACGTTGCTCAATGATCAATTGGCTGACTCGAGTCAGTAGGATTAGTCATTTCTAAAATCATCCATCGGTACCGCGGTGGTATTGGGACATATGTTGCAACCATCCAATCAATTTGACGATGACATCATGCACATAAACATATTAGGATTTGGTACATTTATAATGCAAAATATCGACGTCGTTAAATCGTGGCTAGCTATTGGCACATATGGTGCAATTTTTTGCAATTCCAAATCACCTATCATTTCATATGGTGCAATATTTTATCATTTCATATGGTGCAATATTATATGATGACATCACTCTGTCTAGAGCTCCTATTCTAACAAGTGACAACCCTATTATACTGGAACAGCATGTCGCAGACTCGCAGTCACTTGAGTCATTTGACTCATTTCTAAAATTAATCTTTTCACATAGTGTTCTTTCCTATTCTTAGTTTAGTAAGTATTGGTCATGATGGTGCAACAGTTTGTGCAATGTCACCACACTGTGACGTCATTTGTCATGTCATTTTCTAAAGTAATGCAGCATTGTTCCACAATGTCCACATGACTGGTGCAACATGTAAAATATGAAGCAATATTGTAGTGACTAGTGACCAATGACCATTTAGTGACTCTGATCGAACTGTAATTGTACCCAACTGACTGCATGATTCAGTATCAGATGCACCAATATCACATGTCAAACAGTCACAGACTCACAGATGATACTAAAGTAACTATCAACAACATTAATGTGCTACACGACTTGGTATACCGTCATATTAAGTTCATAACCCAATCTTGCACACCGTTCTGTTATACCTCACAACGCTACGTATAAACGGCGGCGAGTTATTTTATCAACATCCTGCTCGATTGATTATTTGAGATGAAAACGGCTCGTGACTTAGATAGCAATGCATCATAGACGATTAGACGGATGACTCATTTGTACTTTCGAGGGTACGGTGTTACCGTGTTATAATATTGACGTTTCATTGGCCTTCGTATAGTGGCGTGATCAATTTAGGGTTTTTCAAATCGGTATTTCTGATGCAATTATAGTTGATAATTTGATAAGTTATATTTGATAGCTTTAATTCCTTTAAAGTTTACAGTGGCAACTTGATACATGGCCTGATATTCACTGATAAGCGATAAGTTGATAACACAGTGAGTCGCTTTGTTTTGGTCACATGCTGCGATAACTGTGGTCAACATTGTTATACAATAAAGAAGATACTAAAATATAAAGAAGATAAGGTGTGAATTTCTAGGAAAAACTAATAATAGACATGGTCAATGTTATGTTGGAATGTTATCTAACAGAAATGGCCATCAATGATCGTGAGTGTAAATTTGTGTAATCATTGACAGTTTCCAATAGGGCCTAAGGACCAGTCAGTGTTCATTCTGATCTCACAAACACACAATGTGAGTCTGCTTGGGTTCCAGAATGTTCTAGTTATACCTAGACATGCCACACATTGAGTCGACTTGAGATAGCTTTAAAATTGTAATATCCTGAAGTTTTGAGGCTTTGACAATGTTTTGAGCGCAAGAAAATATAACTGACAGCTGTCCAAAAGAAAGAGATGGTGTAGTGGTCAGTGCTGTGGCCTTTCAAACGAGAGGTCGCTGGTTTGAAGTTTGAACCATGTAAAAACAGGAATTTTTACTAGGCTTCCCATCAGTCATTTGCAAGATTCCTACATGGCAACATGTACAGGCATTCAGGCAACATGTGCGATACTGCGATATATAAAGTTATTTCACTTTAATATTTGTACAGTTTCATTTCGTATGCGAGTCATGTGACATTTAAGATGCAGTAACTTCCTTCATGTATTGCATAAGACAATATTTATTGTAGTCTAATCAAAGACGCTATACTTTAAAATTTTGCCCAACCCATCACTATGTCACGACAGTCACGATATACAAAATGGTCAGACTGTCAGACAATTTTATCAGTTACCCCACATTTTACATAAGCTTACGTTGTATAATTTGCTACAAAAGTGTGTAAGTAGGTCAGGTAATTGGGTAAGTGTGGTATTTCTGATAATTTGTACGATATGCAGAAAAATAAACTGCGTCTCTAATTTATATCCCGGCCATACAATAATTTGTAGGCTATAGCGTGGCATACTACGATTAGTATCAATATTCAAATATATTCAATATTGGCGTCCATGACTGTTGCATGCCCTCCGGTTAATGATTATGTTGACATATTTTAGCCCTATCATATGTATCCGCGTAGTACGTCGGCTAGTGATTTCATTGATTTTCATTGGTCGATATCTGTGTTAGCGGGTTGAATGTGGTGTGAATGGGCCTTTATTGCATCAGCCATGGTAAACCGTAACCAGTTGTTATTGGCTAGATATTCGTTCAGCCACGTCACTATATTGCTTATGGGGCAAAATGCCAAACGTGCCACGTGTCTGTGTGTTATGACTGGTATCTCGCTATGTTTATTCTATAATGGTGGACTATTGGGCGTATTGGCGGCCACGCCACCACAGTATATTGATCAGAAAAGTTCGTGATTATCATTATGGCGGGGAAAACAAGAATGCTGTTTACTAATTTTTATTGCGCCTACACGGACATTATAGTGGGGAATTTGACGAATTGTTATCTCAATAAATTTGCCAGGTTTATAAAAAAATCTAATTTATAATTAATTCCATTGATCAGATAATATTGGAAATCCCGTTATTTATGTAACCTAGACAGCGTACTCTGCCTCATCGTCCTTAGTTTCAACATGCCAAAAATTATTAGGTATATATGGCCAAAAATGCCTCAATATAAATGGGAAAAGTACATAGGAGGCTGATGTTGTACATGTGCCTTGTAGTGGGGAATTACGTGCATTGTTCTCAATAAATTTGCCTGGTTTATAAAAAAGTAAAAAAATTCCATGAGATTTGTTGAGATGCCAAAAAATGCCTAGATCTGTACGAAAGTTGGGTACAAGTTTTGTTCCGGTAAAATTCCACTTGCTGGAAGTCACGAAGTGCCAGTTTCAGACAATAATAGCGTACAATATCACAAAATAAGTTCATCGGGTTGGAAGTTCACAATTATTAACAAGTTTTAGTGCACAACTGTTCTCTATTAATTTTAGTTATTACATTTAGTAACATTTTAGCAAAGTCAGACTTGACGATTCTTGATTTTCGCCACTTGCGCTCTGTTGGTTTTGGCACCAAGACGTGAGCAGACATCAGCTGACTCTGGCCTAGTGATGTAACACTCCGGCACTCTGCCATCTTCCTTAATTTTCCCTACCTGTCGGACGTCGGTCCGAGTGCTGCTACGATCATAACATTAACATCTGTCGCTGACCTGCTAAATTATAACTGCGCAGTTAATTGGTGCAGAGCTATATTGGTGGACGATTTGGCAGATGATTTGCCTGCCCTTTGACGTCACGACACACTTAGCAGTGTATTTAGTAGTGGTTACTGACTTACTGGTCAGCATAATATTGTAGTGGATAGTTTGGCAGATAATTTGCCATTCGACGTCGATCACGGCCATAGATATACGGTAATACCTTAACTCACGGCACACTTGGCAGTGGTCAGATATGGGCCATGTTGGCTGACCGCAAATATAGCTGACCTCAAATATGGATGACCTCAAATTTGGCACAGTCTTGGTTTCTTATGATCTTATCATACCATAATACTGATTACTGACCTATACTTATCTCTATTCTCTATGTAAATACAATAGTAACAAATTATATGTACAATACACTCCAATTGTACACACAAATATTTATAACACTTCGTCGACTGGCCAAATTGGTCAGTCGAGGTCAGTCATATTATAATACTGTGTATTTCTTTGTCTCCCTTAATCCTTTATAGTATAGCCAATATATTAAAAAGTACATTTATAACAAAGTGGTAAAATATTGTAGCAGAGTGCTGGACATTAAATCAAGATATGGTAAACCGTTTAAACGCATTCGAAATGTGGATATATCGACGTATGATGAAAATTTCATGGACACAAAAGAAAACAAATGTTGACGTTTTAGCATTAGTGAACGAAGAGCGGAAGTTATTCGGGTTAATAAAAGAAAGAAAAGTGAAATACTTCGGTCATGTCTTACGGCAAGAGGGACTAGGGAGAAATATCTGTGAGGGAAGAATTGATGGGAAGAGAGGTCGTGGTAGACCCAGGAAAAAATGGACAGACAACATCAAAGACTGGACGGGACTTTCGTATGTGCAATGTTCTCGATTGGCGAGTGACAGAAGGAAGTGGAAATCCATGACAGCCAACCTCCCGATGGAGACGGCACCCTGATTGATTGATTGAGAATAATTGTAGATTGTAGAATATAGCAATAGTTAACATTAATAGCAATAGTTAACAGCAATTGTCATTGAAGAAGTGTGATGGATGTCGCATAAAAGCTCTGGTGAGCAAATTCTTTTGTTCTGTGAATAGTTTAACTATTTTTCGTAATAGGTAACAGTTTTGAGGGCAATACACAGTAGTAGAGACACTTGAGGACGGCGATGAATTTCTGGGACAACTCCACGATTTCCTCCATTTTCCCGAACAGTGCAACAGCACTTGGGGGCTGAAATATTGGAATACACCAGATTCCAATTAGTAATATATCGTACGATGTTTATGAGTTATGGGAGATATCTAAAAAATGCATCTTACCAGATTCATATACATCGCTGAGTTCGGAGACGTTGATGTCATTGGTTATGTCGGACATGTGATACGGATGAGTAAGGAGCATCTACCTAGGACAATCTTGGATTGGATCGATCCATGTGGGCTCTCACTCGGGGTGCTCCTCGAATGAGATGAGTAGACATGATTAGGCACTCAACGAGGGGATATACAGAGCTGCTGACCCTCGACCTTTTGCATTTGACCTTTATATAACCTACGACCTATAGACTCTCCCATTTAGCATTTCCACGTTGATAATGCGTTATACACAGTGGCATCCCGATGATACGTCTTCTCAGTATTATACAGCTCGTCGATGACCTTTGACCATTGACTTTTTGCATTTGACCTTTATGTAACCTACGACCTATAGACTCACCCCTTTAGCAATCCCACGTAATTAATGCGTTATACACTTAGACAAATCACGATTCTCTGTATTAAACAGCTCATTCATGACCTTCCACCTCTCGCATTTCTTTATGATGGTAATGCCTTCTTGGTATTATACAGCTCAGTGACCTTCGACATTTGACCGCTAAAATTTTAACTACGACATGTCCTATAGACTCACCCATTTTGCATTTCCACGTACGTAATGCATTATACACAGGGACACATCACGATGGTATGCCTTCTCTGTATTATACAACTCATGGGTGACCTTTTACCTCTAGGATTTGGCCTTATGTAACCTACGACATATAGACTCACCCATTTTGTATTCCCACGTAGGTAGTGCGTTATACACAGAGACAAATCACGATGGTACGCCTTTTCGGTATTATACAACTCGTCGATGACCTTTGACCGTTTGATCTTCATTTCCTTCTTTCTCTCCTCCCTCCTTTGTGCCTCTTCCTCCTCATTTTTGAGAATTACCTCCTCCTTTGGAAGGTCGCGGTTCTCCTTGAGCTTGGTCAAAGTCGCTGAAAGTGAAATATAGGAGTAGTATAGTATTAGTATTACTAAAGGGATTTTTATGGTGTTCCCTGGAAAGAACACAATGTAGTTTCAGTTTACTATCCTGCAAAATTGACACTGGTTGTATATGCGTCTTCATAGGTGGATGTATAAGTTGAGGAGTAAGCTTGTGCATCTCGTGCAGCTATTATGTACAAATTATGTACAAATTATGTACAAATGTTTAAAACATGGCGACTCTACTACTGGTGACATCTGATTTAACAGGCGTTATATACTTTTCTTTACTTTTATGGTGGCACTGTAAGTGACAAAACATTCTGTTTTGAGTGAGTGACTCAATCTTACCCAAATGAATTCTGACATGACGTGTTACCTCAGGTTAGGTTGGTTGTGACAAGCTAGTTACATCATGGCCGAGCAGGGATCTCCCGACTTACCAACTATCTCACTAATGTTAGAGTTCTTCTGTACAGACATTTGTGTCGGTTATACAAGATGTCCGGAAATTATGTTACTTAATAATTATAATGGTAATTAAATTATACTAATAAAATTATACCAAACCCGCGTCTACACCAAGTCCAGAAACCTGGAAGACATCACGGGTCGAGACATGGAAGGTACGGGTCTACCAAGAGACAAAAATCGCCTACAGGAGTGCATTGAGGCTCGATGTTCTCGCATTAAAAAGCAATAATCCAGTGGATGTCATGATGCGCCATGAATAATAATCTCTGAAACACCAGTAGCGTGTATACGACGTCATAATTTGAGTCCGAAAATAAAGGCGTCTACCGAAAAACGATGTTTCGCGCCAATTTTTACACACTACGAGATCCTGCATAGTAGATGGCCGATCTAGCGTTATTATGTCTATGGTGATAAATTTATAATTATAGCTATTAAGTAACATAATTTACGGACACCCTGTATTATGGAGGAATTGCAGGATTACCCGCGTACAGATCACATGAAGGTAGAAGCTGATGCAGTTATTGAAAACTACTCCTTATTTGCCGGGTGTCGGTTTACATGAATGTTTCCTTATCAGGGAACATCCAACTTACCAACCACATTATGCTGCATGGCTTTTCTCCAACCTGTGCAGTGTGCATATTTAAATTAATGTAAGATGCTGTACATTGCTCGCTATATATATTTGATTAATTTATCCACCCATTTGATCAAAGGTACTCATAATCGTTTTGATGTGTAGTATAATATGTATGTAAGTGTATATACAATATAAGTGTATCGTACAAATGGTTCTAAATTGTGTAACCCACAGCCCACGATTTCTCTATAGCTCAATTGGTAGAGCATCTCTCACAAACAGAAGGTTCGGAATCCTCCTAGAGGCTTTAATTTTACTTGTAAATATAAAGTCATGTTGATATGTCACAGGTAATGAGTTTGTCACAACCAACCTTCAAAGGTTCCAAGAATACACCTAAAGGTAAAGTAAAATTTGACATAAATTTATGTACATACTTTAACACCAAAAAGTAAATCATCACATTTCTACACTGCATTTATGGTTCTCCCTCAAATATCCGTCAAATATCGGTTTACGTTCATACGATGCATGACTGGGATATAGTATACATCCATACTGGTAGTAGTATGCATCAGCGTACCATTTATAATATCACACAGCCTTACTCCTCAAGCAATGTTTACTTCATCTAGAGGATATGCACTAATTGACCTATTTGTACAGTTGAGTCAATAGAGGCTTACACGTGAAATGGCTTACTAAGGACACTACAGAGAACACAACAAATACACTCCAAATTCAATGTTTTGGTTCTGGGCCAGACATTGAATCTGAGACCACTCGCACTATAATCGCATTATAATATCGTAATACATATACTGATATACATAATACTGATCTACATATACTGATATACATATACTGATATACATCTATCACCTTTTCCATCCAGGGCCCTCATGTAGAGTGTCTGGTCTGCGAACCGCTCCCCTCAAGCAGAAATCAGTGAGAGACATGCTCAGCAAATTTGCCTCTCCATCCGCCAAGCTGTTAGTATAATAATAATAATAATGTCCGGCGTTTTAGTCATTTGAGACTGGCTACACTACCAAAAAATTATTTTCTTACATGGTTTCTTACTCGTTTCTTAAAATTAGAAAATATTTTCTTGTGAGAGATAAAATATTTGCTAAGGAGTGACGTAAGAAAGTCGAAAATGCAAATCTCATTTTAAGAAAATAGTCCTGCGGAAGGTCCTATATATCATTGTATTACACGTAGAAGCTGGAAACACCCTATTCATTTTCAGTACAACAAATCTCTATACTTTCAATTTCCGTAAAAATGTCAATGGCGCTTAGAAGGCGCTTCGGAAAATCGAAGATGGCGTCCAAGATGGCGGAGCAACAATCCCATCACTAATTATGGGGCTATATGTATAAATGTGAGGGTAATAGTCGTAAAAAAACGTCGCAATGTTGTTTTTATCAAGAGACCTGTAGTCAACGGACTGTATCACTAAGTACTAAACTGGTTTTTCTTAAATTTCATATTCGTATTGTAGATAGAATTACCTCCAATTTTAGGTATTAATCGAGAAAATCTGTGAATATAAATTTTTTCGTGTCCGCCATCTTGGACGCCATCTTGGATTTTTCTAAGCGCCTTCTAAGCGCCATCGAGATTTTTACGGAAATTGAAAGTATAGAGACTTGTCGCGCTTAAAATGCCATAACCTCAATAGGGTGTTGTCAGCTTCTTGGTGTTATTTTCGTCCAAAGGATTAAAAACAATTTCTTGTATTAAGAATTTTAATTTCTTAAATCAAGAATCAGGATTTCATCTGTCTTACGTCACTCCCTAGAAAATATTTTATTTCTCATTTTAAGAAAATATTTTCTTACTTTAAGAAACATGTAAGAAAAATGTAGGAAAACCGATAAGAAAGTAAGAAAATTATTTTTGGCAGTGTGTAGCTATACACTTATAAATGAATGGAATGTTGCACGTGGTTTTCTGTGATTTTCTTCTTTTGATATCTGTGTTGCAACTAGATATTTAAAAAAATGTTTTCCTGTTGTTATACGTTTTTCTGACAACGTATTAAAATTATATATCGTCGGTACTTTTTTAGAACATAATTATGTTTACATCATGGCAAAATTTCAAGTCAAAGTTTCTAAACCCAGATAATTGAAAATCTTTACCTAGTACCTGCCAACTTCGCTAAAAGTCAAACAAATAAGATAGAATTTTAAAAGCGAGATGATACTGTATACTGGACAAGACATTGGAATTATTGTCGCAAAATATAATTTATTACAATTTGTTAACTGTTTGACATGTTTTGCAGATTTTTTATCCTTTGAAGTTTCTTGGTTATTAGGCTAATTAGAAATTATGCAGATTTGAAAAAAAAACTCCAGTAGCGGCGTACCTTTTTGGAATTACCCCAGACAATTAATTATAATAATTTATACCGTCGTTCATCTATTATAGCCTACCAGTGGATTTTTCCATCAAATACCGTATATTTGTGTATGAACGGATGAGTAGCCTACAGTACTTCTGGAAAAATCTTAATTTCTGCGATAATATACCTTCTTACACCACAAGGCCTAACTTGTTCAACTCAAATTCTCGGGGAGAATATTTGCGCCTATTATACCCAGCCCCCAGATGTACAATTTAGCCACTGAGCTACAGTAAGGGCAAGTATGTGACTGTGTGCTCCTTGCCCATGGAGTTCCAGTATATAACAGAAGAAAAATGTCAGAGCAATTTTTATCGCGACTCAGGCTTGAATCCAATACACCAAGATCATTCCACAATATGGCATATATATACTGCTCCTTTAGAATGATACTACCAATCGATCAATAATAATCCCATTACAGCTTTGTTTTGTATGGTGGAAATGTAAAATTTGTAAACCACCTTTTCAGCAAATCCAAGAGGACCCCGTGTTGATATTGGAGAACACAGTAGACTACCTGGAGCAGCTTTGCCGCCCAGAACTGTATGCACCATCAACATCATACCCTTCAACTCATGGAGGATACTACAGCGGTAAGCAGCTCATTATTACCCATTGATATACGAAAAAAATGTTCTTCGTTTTTATTACTAAATAATTTCATTAGGTTGGAAACAATAATCCATGTAGTAACTGTCCAAAAACTTATATAGGCGAAACTGGGAGGGCGTTAGGTGTACGGTTAGGGGAACACGATAAAAAACAATATTCACGAGAGCAAATAAGAAACAAGCAACTGATGT
>WNLI01217170.1:0-12577 GCA_025802215.1 Wirenia argentea | reverse complement strand
GCAGAACATTTGGCCTCGATGGGAAGATCATTCCATGCGTGAGAAGTGCTAGGAAAGAACGAATTTCTATAGAATTCAGTGCGACAATAGGGAACAGAGTAATCGGCTGAATTACGTAAAGTACGTTGGCTACGTTCACCTACAGTTCCTGGCATTAGGTCGCATAGAAAATTACTGATTTCCCCATTTCGAATTTTATAGAACAATTTTAATTTACAATTTTTTCTTCGGCTCTCTAGTGGTTCCCATCCAACCTCAGAGTAGAGATCAGGTATTGCTGTGTACATGGGTAGGCCGGTAACTATACGGGCTGCCTGGTGTTCAACACGTTGGAGCCTGGTGACATCTTGGGCTGTGCATGAGTCCCAAACAACATTTGCATATTCAAGGATTGGGCGAATGTAACTTGTGTATACCTGATTTAAAGAAGACCTATTTAGTGTCCACTTCAGTCTGCGCATTGAACCCACTAAGCGTGATGCCTTCTGTATCAAAATATCAATATGCGCATCCCATTTCAAATTACTTGATAATGTGAGACCCAAATGTTTATGAGATGCGACTTGTTCGATATCTTGGCCATTAAAAATCAAACTGGGAGGCGGTCTTGTCGTCTGTAGACTGAAATGGACATGCTTTGTTTTGTTTGGGTTAAGCTTGATGAGCCATTGGTCGGCCCAGTGAGATAAAATAGCGAGATCTTGATTTAGGGAATCTTCAATTTCATTATTATTATCTGACGATGAAAACAGACATGTATCGTCTGCGTATAAACGTACATTGGACGATAGTAAGGGGGCTATGTCATTGGTATACACAAGGAACATTAACGGTCCCAATACAGATCCTTGAGGAACTCCAGCATTTATTTTTTGGTAGGAAGAGTAGGTACCATTAATAACTACTCTCTGGAATCTATTGGCCAAGTAGTCTTTAAACCACCGTAACAATTCACCACTCACCCCATGCCGTTCCAGCTTATATAGTAGGCCGGCATGCCAGACTCGGTCAAATGCTTTGGAGACATCACAAAACACCATTGATGTTGACTTTCTGTTATCAAGGTTAGATGCAATAGAGTTCACAAGCTCAACTAGTTGATGGATTGTCGAGAAGCCCGGTCTAAAACCAGCCTGATATTTGTACAGTAGATTGTTTTGTAGTAGATGGTTATAAAGATCTTTAAAAATAAGGCGTTCTAAAATTTTACCAATACTACTCAATAGTGAAACTGGGCGGTAATTGTTCGGATCACATCTTTCGCCTTTTTTAAAAATTGCATGTACATTGGCCAATTTCCAGATGTCCGGAAAAATGCCTTGTGATAATGATCTATTGAACAAAATGCTGAGTGGATAACAGATGGTGTTGGCCACAGGTTTGAGAATGTTATGGCTAATAGCATCATGGCCAGGTGCTTTGTTAGTCTCCAAAGATAGAATAATTGCTTTGACATCATCAGGTGAAATGGGCACAGAGGTGAGGGTGGATTGAGTCAATGGTATCAGTGGTGGCAATGTGCTGTTGGAATCATCAACCCGACATTGTTCAACAAAGAACGTGTTCAGCACAGAAACCTTAGAAATGTCATCGTCAGCAATATGTTCGGTATTGTCAGGGCTAATTGTGCGCAGAGGAGGGATGTCACTGTAAGATTTGCCTTTGGTAAAATGCTTAAGTAATTTCCAGTAATATTTCACATTGAATTGTTTTGACTGGGTCAAATGTTCATCAGCCTTAGTGACAAAACTCTCCTTTGCATGGGAAATCATATTACTGACTTTGTTTCGTTGGGTGACATATTTTGTCCAATCGTTAGGTCGAAGTGTTTTTTTGTATGCCTTGCGCAACCTTTCTTTCTTCCTTGTTTCACGTCTTATATTTGCATCATACCAAAGTTTATCATAAGGCCTGATAGTAACCTCTTTATGAGGAATGCAACGTTCTGCATATTCTAAAATAACTGTTGAGAAGACTTCTGCGGCCTGATTGATATCAACATAATTTTCAAAAAATAGATCCCAGTCAGTCTGTGCAATCAGGTTGTTAAATTTGACAAAATCACCCTGATCGAACTTCCAAATTTTTCTTGTGGAATTTGGTATGGCCTTAGGGGATTTGATATGAAAGAACACAATGGAATGGTCTGATATGTGATCAGGTACTAGCGTAACGTCAAAGTTAAGGACAGATCGTGGGTCACTCACTGCTATAATATCTAGTAACGTGTTCGATTCTTTCCTAGTGGGTTTATCGATGATCTGGGTAAGGTTGCACAAGTTAGCAATGTCTCGAAAATTGTGATTGATTGCATTAAGTTGATCTTCATTTATGTCACCCAACAAAGCAATTGGAAGGTCTGTGTTGTTAGCCAGATCTAAAGATTCCAACAGCCCATCCCAATCACGCGGCTTGTGATGGCGCTTATAGAAAGTACCTACCAGCAAGTGGTTGCCAGGAGCCCTGACCTCGACCCACAAGATCTCAATGGTTTGCCGCTCAAGATCAGGACGCCTGACAACACTTACATGTGGACGTGCGTACACAGCAATACCTCCCCCTGCATTATTTCGGTCCTGGCGTATGATGGTATTGAACCCCTCAATTTGTAGCGCGTCATCAGACACTGTGTCGTCAAGCCTGGTTTCTGTAAGACAAATGATATCAAAGTCATCAGAATGACTCTCTAGGTAGTTGGTTTTTAACCTCATACTTCGAATATTAAGGTGCATTATGCCAAGGTCATCAGTATCAACTGATCTGGGCAGTGTGATATTATCTGGGTCTAATGCCATAAGTGTAGTTGAAGAAGAAAATTATATGCACAATTACCTAGGTCTGCAAAATGATACATTACAAATGTAGAATATAAGCTATTACTTTCTGTAAGCGTAGTATGGCAGATTAATATATATGGCAAATTTATACAAGTTAAATGGGACATTGAAATTAATACAATAGTACTATCTAATCTATGAATAAAATATGATGAAGATGAAATTATGATGGCATTTGGTGGTGAGCTGGATGAAAGGGCTGATAACATGTTGATGATGTAATTAATATAAAAGTGATTTTATGTAGTGTTTGTTCACTACTATTATAATGATGGTGTACTAGTTTAGTATGTGTTTAAAAGATTTATGAAATTCTTCCAATTTTAACTAAATCTAAATCTGCTGCTGAAATACAATAAAATGAAGGGAGAACGGCGTGTTACAGAGCTATTCAAGATAGTTAAAAATAGCAAATTCACCAAAGACTACTATTGAACAGTAGTGCCAATACCGAAGAAGGACGTGCAGCATACTGAATATATTCACGTCATGAATATTTCACACCGTGAATTTGGCTGAGCAACAAAGTAAATTTGTTAAAATATTGCCCGACTTCTCCAATACTTACAATAATGCTCAACGGAAAGCAATGACAAATGCCATCATTTAACTATCGACTACAAGGAAACATGTACCCGTGGTCCCTTTCATTAGTGTAAAATAATCGCCTATGGCTTATAGATTTATATAGGTTTGTATAATGTTTATATAAAGTTTATGGTTTCACCAGTTTATAGTAAACTTACTCGATTAATTTTCTGTAAATATTCGGCGACAAACAGAGACAACAAATATTGACACCGGGACAAAAGTGATAGCTTTGGAAATAGGTTAGGGGTCACCCAAGATCTGTGAATGCCCAGAATTTTTTAAGTAAATTGTTCAAGTAGGCTGCAATACATTTAACAAGTTGAATGTCTTCGCGGCAGTCTCAGTGCCGTGTGTCAGACAGCGACGAGCCACAAAAACGCGTTCAAAGAGCACAAGTTACATTAGTCGCCAAGTTTATAAGGGCTATGGCCTCATGAAGAATTTTTGAGTTATTTTAAGTTTGTTTAAAGAAAAAAACAAAAAACAAAAAAAACCCGAATAAATAAATATATAAAAATATTTTTTAACGGCTTCAAAATTTATGTATTAGGAACCTACCCGGTACCAGTGCACAATGATTATGCGTGTATTGACGTGATCATCATCATGAACATGCCACAAACAAAACAAAAACCGAGTGAAGACACAATAAACACTTCTTGTTTGCACCGTAAATGATGAGAACATTCTGGATAGCCGCAAAACATCCTAGGTTGTTATCATTGCAGCCTGCTTGACTATGCATTATAAATATTATAATAGACTACCCAGTATACAGTGGGCAGGTAGGTAGGATTATATTATTATATCATGACAATGTGGCTCAGTGCTAATGTGTTATATTTTCACTAGCATGCATGGGTCAGCCTACAGGAATCTCGCAAATGATGAATAGATAGCTCGGAAAAGATAAAACCACTTTGACTTTCACTTTGCACTAGGAAAAAAAAAAAAGACCTTTGTCAGCTAATTTAGCGTTTGGGCTGGCTACATTATTTTGGTTACTTACACCTGAATTCCCGGATGGTCTATTTTGGTCTGGTTTCAGTTTTGAGGTCGAAAGAGAGGGTAGCGGAACTCTCGGTAATAGAATTTAGCAAAAGATTTCACCGGCACAGTGACATTGTTCATTTCCTAGTTAGTAGTGTGGCTTGTCCTTCAACTCGCTGATAGAGAGTATTTAAGAGTGTACATATTTTCGATGATGGCGGGTTTTGTCTGTGGATACTGGATAGTGTTAGAAAGTGTGAGAGCAAATAACATATCAAATAACATTTTTTTGTAGATAACTTTTACTCACGCGTCACCTCTTTAGGACGAGTTGAAGAAATACCATCACATTTGTCACACAAATCTTAAAATTCAACCTGCTATTTTTTCTCTGGTCATGAATGGTAACTACGGTCAGTATAGGCGGTGAAAACAACCAGTGGTGAAATGTTTAATACATTGTATATGCTGTACGTTCCCACGGCAAAGAGTATATTAAAACATGCTCTTTTGTGGCTCGTAGGCCTATAGATCTGACATTTATACGCCACATTTTCAGATTTCTCGATCTACCATAATTATACGGGTCGTATATAATGGCCATGCAATGGAAGATCTGGGCAGGTCACCAAACATGCAGCTTACAATGTATAATTATAATAATTATTAATTATATGCATGGCTTTACTTTCCAACCAATAAACAGGCTCTGATGTACTTATAGCCATGAAGAAAAAAGTCATAAGTCGTAATATAGTGTTGGAACAAAAAAATATGTGCAAAAACGGAAGCGTGAGTATGTAATTCATGCCTAGAGTGAATGAATATATATAAAAATATATTTTATGATCACGGTAAGGATGAAAACACAGTTAAGGCAATTTGATGGTCACACTACCCAGTGTGCTGAGAAAGAGTGTATTCACACTTCACACATTGTAGCCAGTGCAAAAATTTTGAAGATCTGTAGCAGATGTTGGTGAGGTGAGCAGTTTTTTGTACTTGGGGTCAATTGATCTGTAAGCGACTATTAGTACATACCTAGAAGTGGTAGATGATCACGGTAAAATGAGCCTCCCTTGGCGTCGCTCACCACCTTCAGGTCAGCCTACAACGGTCACGTTTACATCACATGAGTATACAATATCAATGCTCAATAGTCAGGTATACACCACATGCAATATAGCAATGTCACCGCAAATTAGGAGGCTATAGATATCGTTGAAACATCACTAGTCAGTGAGGACATCCTCGCAGAGTCTCGCAAACTAGAATCCATTGACTGTATACATGTAGCTTCTAGAACATTGTTACATGAAATATTGTTACATTGCTACATGAAATACACATATTTCGTTCAATGGTAAATACAACCAACAAATTCGTGGAGCAGCGATAGGGTCGCCGGTATCCCCATTAGTCCATTACTGTGTTCCTATTCTGTAACTTGTACATGGAAAACTTTGAAAATGGCGCTCACCAGTTGTGATCACAATGAGAAGTAGGCTACCTACAAATTGACTGGGTAAAAATGTGACTGAAAATGGCTAACATGCTAAAATTCAAAAAGTGTGGAAAAAATAGGTTTAGCTACAGATTTGATTAACAAAAATTAGATGTTTTTACTATCTAGTCCAGGCTTTAATCCAGGATCCTGTGAGCATAAGCCACTGTCCTACTACAATAAGTATAGATGTGTGTACAGTAATGTACAAACCATTCCTTCAAAGCCAACTCTGTAGAGATTCTTTGCTCCATTATCCCACAGAACATACGCGGCACTGCGGGGACTTGCTGCACTCCAGTCCTGTAAACATATAGTAACACTAGAACATAGTAACACTAGAACATAGTAACACTAGAACATAGTAACACTAGAACATAGTAACACTAGAACATAGCAACACTAGAGAATAGTAACACTAGACTAGAGCAAAGGTAAAAAAGTAGTCTGATATTTATATGCCGTATTTTCAGATCTCTCGATCTATCAAATGTCGGTCTTACATCATGGCCATGCGAGGGTAGATGTGAGTAAGGCATCAAACATACTATGATACCTTTACAATATACAGTATAATTATATGCATGTTTTTACTTCCTGACCACTACATAACCCGTGTTTATGTACGATCTGTACCAATTTTACAGGCTTGGTAAACTGGAGATGGGGAAATGTGCTCTCAACAACAGAGCACCGAAAAATCTCTGAACAATTTTCAGATAAAACACCGATGCCCAGTCCGAGATTCGAACCCACGCCCCTGGGTACCAAATGAATGGCAGTCCTACACTTTAACCGACTGAGCTATCCCAACCCAAAGACATTAGAGAATAGTAACACAGAGTATAGTAAAAGTCTGGTAAGTCAGATCTGACGTAGCACATCTGAGACAGGTGTCAAAGTGCAAGGCAAAGGACGTTCTCTACTTAGTGTTGATTACATACTATTTATACATATCCTTGGTATACATAACCACAAATCCATGATACTATCCCTTGTCTGCCTGACCGTTTTGTACACTATTTCCGCTCAACGTAAGTCAGTTAATCCGCTTTGGTGTCTTTGGATATGTGGACCACCTAGAAAGTTTGCTGGATACGCTACGTGCACCATAGCACTAAGTTATGTAATAATGTCATACCCACCTGTATCTCTGTGACCTTGCCCCTTCTGCCATTTCCCCCATCCTGATCCTCCCACTGCCAGTCGACGCCCCTCACCACCCTCGCCCCAGGAAATATTCCCCGTGACATGATCTTCTTGCTCTTTCGCCGTGGTTCTATCCGAACTCTGAAAATTATAGTATTGTAATGTTATTAATATTAGTGCGTACAATAAATATTACCTGTAATGAGATATGGCACTATTGTTTTGGCAATTCAGTCGTCTACAACCTTTATTGAAAAGTGCACACTAATTTGACAGTTTATATTTTGAAGAAACTTTAGTTCCTACAAAAGTTTTTCGTGCTAAAATTGAGGTAGGCTTATCTTTCATGTAAAAATCCCAGAGACAGAAAATAAAATGGCCGTGTGTTCGAAACTACACAGATTCACGTTAACAGAATTGGAATGTTTCTTGACACCATTGTTAATTCAATCATATATCAGTGATATCACATTTGCTACAGATCCAGTACATTGCAAAAAATCAATGTTAGCTCACTGGTCTATTGGTATTTAGCAAGCCTATCTAAATTGAATCCAAACTAACTTTTACAAAAGTTAAAGGTACAATGAAAAATTTACGAACAATATTTTGGGTCAAAATTTGGTTTGTGAGTCTTGCGACACACTTGAGATATTGGCATAATTGGATGGACATAGAGACGTTTGTTAGGACACAGCACCAACAAGCTAAATGTAAATGTAGCCTAACAAGCGTCCAACTATATTTTAGGTGTCAAACTGTGAGTGCCATTCATAATATAATATTGCTGAATGAGTGAATGTCTGTTTTCACCAGCGATCTCGGAAATTTAAATTATGTACTACCAACTGACCTTTCACTGCCTGGCATAGAGATTCTGTAGAAACTGTGTCGTAAGTTATGTTTGTCTCCATGGTAACACACAGAACAGAGGTCATAGTTGGGGCATTCTGCGCACCTCCATCGTATGCCATACACCGGCTGCTGTCTGCAGGTGTCGCACATTGTACCATCGTGTTTGATGCCTGTAAGTCAGAAACACTGTCACACACAGGGTAACAGATATATGTAGAATTGAACATAGGACATAGTTGGGGCATTCTGCGTGTCTCCAATTCGCCATCGTATACCATACACCGGCTGCTGTCTGCATGTGTCACACATTGACTGTACCATCGTGTTTGATGCCTGTAAGTGAGAGACACTGTCACACACATGGCAACGGATGTAGCATTGAATATATAACAAAGTTGGGTCATTCTGCATGTCTCCAACTCTCCATCATATACCATACACCGGCTGCTGTCTGCATGTGTCACACATTGTACCATCGTGTTTGATGCCTGTAAGTGAGACAGACTCTTGGACACTCGAGTCTAGGCACACATCATCACAGATGGACCATTCCTTATTATGGAAATTTATTTATTTTTTAAAAAAGTACCCAATATAAAATAGACAATTTCGTACACTTCTAAGCAGCACGACATTTCTGGACCATAGCAAGTTGCCTGCCAAACAGTCGATACTTCTGTACATACGTTATTCCCATGTATAGGTTATTGTACAGCACTTCTGTGCGTTCATCTCTTGTCAATTTCAATGTTGCATTGTATTATTGTATATTTGTAAATACAAATTCACAATAAATTGTTTAAAAAATATAGGTAAACCCGGAAAGTGGCTCAATTAGCCGTGAACTATAATCCATTGCCTTGAATAGGCCTATATAGCCTAATTTTATTGCCAAAAATTGTGTTGTGTCTCGACTCTCGATCCTACGTCACAAAAGCCTATATAACACAAACTGTCATTATACAAATTATGTCTGCTTCTTTCTAAATCTTTGCCCTCTTGAAAAACTCTTTGCCCTTTTGAATAAAAAGTTGCCCTAGTAAATTGATTTGCACCATGCCCTTTTGGAAACCTGGCAAAAACACTGAATTCTGGTATAGCTTAGTTTTGTGTTATGTAGTTTAAGTATATAGGTGGTGTAATATTTCGATCTGGTTGAGTAATTCAAATTCTGTTCATTCCGATATACATTCAGGTACAGTTATGCTCCGACAGAAACTAGAAAGCCATTCTGGGCAATCCTCACTGATGATTCTTAACAGAAAAAATATTGCATAGAAATCAAATTGTGTCACATGCGTGACATGCGTTTTCCAAGTTTGGCAATTTGATAGTATAAAGACACACACATTAATAAATAATTAAATAACAATTGGTATTACATTACTATAACATAACTATCACATAAAGACACACCAACAAATAATTAAATAACTATTGCTAATACATTACTTTTGATTCTGGAGCGTCAATCGCGTGTTCCTTTTTAGAATTCTGTAGAACTGCAGATGTGGGCCGTAATTTGATTGGTCCACCACCGAATATGTTACCCAATCCCACGCCGTGTACCTTCTTGCCTTTGATTTCTCGGAATTGTGGTTGATCTTTTGATTCATCTGAGAAAATATTATACAATGGTGTACATTTAAATATTACCGTTGCAGGCTTAGCTTTGGGTAAAGAGGATTTTAATTATACTAAAAAGTGCAATGAAATAAACAGGGTTACCATCTCTGCCATCACATATTTATAAAGAACGAGACTACTTAAGAATTAGAGAAAGATCATAGCGTGCAGACGCCAAACTTGCACTAATTACTTTTCAATTTCCTACAAAGCAGCAGCTGCGCAACCCAAACACACTCAATAATGAAACCTGGAAAAAGTCACAGCCCTCGGTGGAGAACATCGAAAGTCGTAGAGTTGTAAGTCGGCGTGAATAGAAAAAGTACATTGCATGGGTAGTACAAGTAGGCATGTGAAGTATGCTATTTTGGTTATGCCATTTGTTGCTCTTTTCGTTGCTATTTTTTCAACCGACACCATTTTGCAATATCACGCGATCTAGCAACAATCACTTGATTTTTAAAGTACGGCTTATGACTTTTACGACTGTACCAACAACCCGCCAGGCTAACCTAACACTGTCAACAGTTATACGGCAAGGATGATATACAGGGTGTAGATCGGGGCTATAGAATAGAGGTCGGAGCCAGAAGACACATACAATTCTAAGCCAATAATTAAAAGCTTCCTTTTTCTCAAAATGTTACGTAACTAACGTTGATGCACATAATAAGAATAAAAAATGTGTCATATTGGTTCGTGAATAACATAAAAAATCACACACACAGAAAAAAATAGAAAAATGCTGGTCATCAGCTAGCTACCCTGATGGGGGTTTAGATAATAAGATAAGATAAGACTGTTCAGTATCCAACAATAATAAAATTAAAATGAACAGTGCCTCGCAAATAAACTTTGCACTGTATTCTTGTTGACTTGCACGGTACTCCAAAGTAGTGTATACGGCTATACGTTTACTTTTGGGGAATCAATTAAATGCATAAATGCATGCCAACACAACTTTCTGTAACTGCTTCTGTAATTGCAATTAAATGTACATCAAAGTTTTTTTATATACTGGGCGTAAAATGTAACGTTGCCTCCAGGGAATAAATTGCATTATGACGTCTTCAAAATCACTGTTACTGATAGGTGCATATTTTCTGTGACACTCATACGATCAAGTAGGTTAAAGTTTAACCGTTAAACCATCGTTGGAAAGGTGAATAATTTTCCTTTCTGATAAATATTGTTGTTTCGTGCGATCCGGATAAAAGAAGATAACATATTGGGTATAAAACTTGAATTTTCTCATTTCACTCGGCATTGTTACGGCGTTATCCGACAATCAGCGCAAGCGCTCACCATTATGGCCACCGAAAAATTCATGTTTTATATCAATAATATGTTATCTTCTTTAATCCTGAGCGTGCGAAACAATAAACCATATCATCAAAAAGGAAAATTATTCACCTTTCCAACGATGCCTTAACCTACTTGATCGTATGAGTGGCACAGAAAATATGCGCCTATCAGTAACAGTGATGTTGACGTCACAATGTAATTTATTCCTGGAAACGTTACATTTGACGCCCAGTATAATACATCTACTGTTTTACTTACCGACTTTTTCTGTATTTTCCTGAGGTTGTACCGTTTGTGTTTCTATGAGTTCAACAAAATTGGATGGGAACATTCCCGTCTTCCCGTTGAGCGTTCCCTCCCACCATCCTTCTTCTTCCTTTAAAAAAATCACACAAATTGGTTGATTTATTGCAGTGTATGTAAAAAACTTTAGATGGTTGTAAAGTTATCATAATTTTATAAATACCTTTACTTTATGTAACCAAAGTTACTGAATGACTGAAATGGAAATTGAACTAATCAAATATACTGTATTGGCAAATTCCTATGAAAGGCAAAGCTAGCGCTAACTACAGTACGTTTGTGTACTCGTAAAAGTGTGTTTTTGTTTTTCGGTGGGGGCAATAAAATCATTTACTATTTAGGATAAAGTTGGTTGTCGGTGGGCTCTTGGAGAGGTACAAGAATTAAACCACCGATATGAGTTACTATATGAATAGAGTGTCTGGCTGATAATAAACCATTTTATGTTTTTATACAGTAAGGAACAAAGGATCGCATAATAATGTTGATCAGTAAGGTATTACTATGAACATTGAACATGAAACCTATCGCAAATTCGCAAAGACCCATAAATTGCATTGATTTCGAATTTCAACAATTTCAATATTTTGTAATTTATTAAAAGGCATAATTGGTATACGAACTTCAAAAACACTCGAAAATGGAGCGAGTACGTGTTCCATACACAATAAAGTTTACATTACATTACATTAGCATGTAGTGGGTTTTGTCACTTTTTGTACTGTAAATTAGAACGTACCTGCTTTAATACATCTAGAACGTCGCCAACTTCGAGCCTTAATTCGTCGTCCTGTTCAGGTGTGTAGCTGTGTTGGACGCGAGCTTTTGGCTTTGTCACCGCGCCACTCGTATCTGGAGGTCAAATGTTAAGAGGTGAAGCAAGGTCAAAGGTCAATGACTTTAACAATTTTTTATTTGTTCTTGGAATCTTGGGGCATACTTCGGACATATTGGACTTATTGGTAATTTCTGCCCCAAGTGAGTCGCATCAGACCAAACAAGTGTTCAAGGCTTGCAAATCACGATGACGGAAGAATTTTACAAATCCCCCGTCTATATACTAGGTGAGAAATCAGGGAAAAGATTCGTGAAGCGCTGTAGGGACTATAGGGGGAACAACCCCTATCCACCGACAATGCTTGTTGCAACCACTTTTCTTAAAACCACGACTTTTCTTACAACTCTCCATTTTTCTTTTTCCAATTTTTTCTAAAATGCTAAACAAATTGAAAGTCTCCATCATCATAAATTGTATCCTCAACCAAAAAAGCCAAGCTAAATCACCGTATCATTCTAGGTATCATCGCGGTAAAAATACTAACCCTAACGCAAGTCCAAACCTTAAAGGAATTGTACGGGATTTTGTCATGGCACAAGGTAATACACTATGCATTGTTTGGTTTCTAGTCTGTACGTA
>WNLI01217169.1:0-19337 GCA_025802215.1 Wirenia argentea | reverse complement strand
GGGGGGGGGGGGGGAGGGTTGAGAGGCGGGTTGGGGTGGGGGGGGTGGATGGTGGGGTGGGGGGGTGGGGGTGTGAGGGGTGGTGCTTTGAGATGGGTGGAAATTCATTTATTCTACAGCATATTATCAGCTCTTGTATTTCCCTAATAATCCGTAGTCAGATCATAGCCCTGGTCTGACCCTCTAATTTGTAGCCGTAGCTGGACCCCAGTATGCCCTCGGCCTTCGAACTCGTGGCAAATATTTCGTTGTTGGCGGGCTAATATGCCATGCAGCGCGAGAAACTCTATGCATTAGGATATCCTCTATATTACATTTCCAAGGTTACGGTATTTGCGAACATATCATGCCGATGCCTTTAATTTATATTTGGACTGCACGTTATGATGTCAGAAACGGCCAGAATAATTATTTTGCGAGACATCCCATGGATAGCAACTGCCACGAATAATTCTAGCGATTGAGAAAAAAAAGTAGGCCAAGACAAGCGTGTATCAATAATAACAACCCGACTTCAATCGGTAGGCCTACATGGTATACTGTATAATATATATTATACGTAGGCTACACGTGTAGGTATTGCTATAAAGTTTATAGTATAAACTATAACATACGATGTTGTCTATAAGAAGACCACACAAAACTTCAATCTCACAGAAAGGTGGGGAGTGGGGTTATAACCCTCGATTTACGAGGGCTAAATATTATGTTTACGATAAATGTTATGTAATGGTTCCTGAATAAAATTAATGAGCAAACCGACAAACTGAGATTCATTGTATCGTGGACATCTACGTTGGAGTTACTTTTCTTAATAATGCATGTTTAAATTAAGTTCCTATCCCAATATATAAAGACCATCGTAAGACCAATTTTTTTGAAATTTTTTTCAAAAATTCAAAATGGCCGCCAAGATGGCCGCCATAAGTTGAAAAGTGTACCTTTTTTGAAACAACTTGTCTCATTACATAATACATACATATATCGTTGAAAAATGAAACTTGGCGATTTTGTGCAAATTAGACTTATACGTCTTGTCCGTTGCATTTTCAGATTTTACTATGTTGAAATTTTCCATATTTTCAAAATGGCGGCCTATGACATCGATTTCATCAAAATTTTAAAACTGACTAAACAGTAATGACAGAAAACAACGTTTTACACTTTATTACAGAATACATTATGCGTCGGTAGCCTATGTGTGATGGAAGTGTGTTTCATGCTATCACTATTGAAGCAATTATGGTGAAACTTCACACTCTTGGTCTACTGTGATAGGGGAATGTTTTAGAAATTTTTTTCCCATGGCAACCCCATAGCAACGCCCATGGTAACCCATAGAAACTCTAGAAAGTGAAATTATTGCCCATGGTCGACATAGTTTTATGGATGATTGAGGGTTAATTAAGCATTGTGAATGCACCCATTTGAAAAAAAATCACCACAATGGTGTATTCTGATAGTGTAATACTATTTTTTGAGAAATTTCAAATCTTCAATTTTTCACCATTTGCGGTAGATGTCCTACCTTAAAGTAAATGTTATAATTTATTGCCAAGGCTAGACCTGTAATTATTACAGATTAACAAATTACCGAATAACAATTACTGGTTAAATCATCCTATTCACCAGTTTTTACTCAGAAACTGAACAATCTAATTACGTATGTGCGATCCAGCCGCATTTTGAAAGAATTCAGACAAATTTCGACATGAGCATTTAAATACTGAACCATTGTATGCATACGATAATAGTATTAGCCTAATACCATGCAGAATATCCTAAATATTAGAGGATATTGTTGTGGATATTACAGTAACCGTCACCTTTTACCATAGCAGACTTGGAAATAGTTCGTTGCTAAAGCATCCGTATAGCAAAACTATCTGCAGGGTATTAGACGCAGAGCGCAAGCATGGGTTGCGAGCATGGGTACTTATGTAGCGCTGATTACTTCCAGAAGCAACAGATTGACCATTAATTACGAGTTAGAAACCGTAGTCATAACAAATGCAAACGGCGACCGCGACACTCAGTACGCTGGTCATTTGTGCAAATTACTTGATTTTTACAACATTGAAATAACTCAAATAAGTGATTTTTACGCGTCGCCATTTTAGCGGTGCAGAGAAATTGACATTTCATCGGACAATACTTGTTCAAAGAGGAGACATATTTTAGCGAATATCACTAAAGAGTCATTGAGTGATTTTCTCGCTTAACTTGTCGACGATATCCATCGCGGGTTTGTCGCTGATGAAAGGTGCCGATGGTTACCATAATATCGACAACAATAAATTATACCCTCGCGAGTCGCATAAATCCAATTTCGTTTCGATGCAACTTTTCTGCAACTTTTCTGTTTTTAGAAAAACACTTCCCCTCTATGTACATATGTTGTCCAGCTAAAAGTACAATACATAAAAAAGATAATGATCCAAATCCAATCGAGAGTTAAATGAGGCCGCACCCGGAAAATGTAAATTTGTGTATCAACTCCTTGCATGACACTATTAAACATAATTACTACTAAACAGTTCAACAGTTGAACTTCAACTTACTGGTTTTTGAATAAATTTTCATACAGTAGCAACCTTAATGAAACAGGAACTGCTTCGGAGTTTCAGTTTAGATTGTATACAAATTGCTTCCAAATTTCCAAAACCTATTTTTATACCTGTATTGTTCCCGTATGTGAATGAATTGAAACTTTTTATTTGCAACATTTAGTAGTATCATGAAAGGAGTTGATACACAAATTTAAATTATTGGGGTTCGGCCCCCTACATCCACAGATCAAAATGATTTCACCTGTAAAGTGTTTTTTGTGAAAACATGCTTATTACCGACATTGGTCGAGCACGGCATTATATCGGGCGACTGTATGCGACTCAAATTAGGTAGATCAGGACCACAATCAACCTTGCACAGCCTAACCGAACATTCCTTGAGATCATCGGTTGTCTCATCAGGTTCGATCATCGGACTCATGGGTCTGATATTCGTTCCCTCGACCACCTCACTTGGTGCTCGTATAGTACGGGGACTATGTGATATATAGTATTGCTCACCATTCATGAGATTCTCAGATTTCAGGCAGGACGCGATAATGTCATTGTCGCCGTTCACAAGGGATTGCAATGTTTCAAAATCGCTTTCTGTACAAGATTCTGCAGCACTGGTTTTGAACAACGATTTCATACGCGTGTGTTGTTTAATCTTTGCCTTGCGCTTTTTAAAAATGATTTTAAACGGCGTGTTTTTATGGACGGGTAAAACTGAGTCTATGGGATCTTCTATATCAAGGGTGGAGTCATTGGATAAACTTGACATGTTAAAATCATCCGAGTAACAGGAATCATTTGAAATTGTAACATCATCACTTTGACCAGCGTAATTGTTCGCACAATGTTCAGTTTTTATTTTATCCAAAGAGAATGTAATTTCCTGGTCGTCGTCACTCATTTCGCTGACACTTGGTCTAGGTGACGATATTTGTAAGATATCACATCGAAATAACAAAACAGAACATTGTTTTAATGGCACATTATCGTAAGGCATTGGTAACAAATCAGCGTCACTTTCGCTTTCAGTATAAACATCCTTATATTTACATTTGATAAAAAAATCTTTAGCAATTTCTAACGTTTCTATGTTTTCGGTTTCAACCGAATCCATTTCCTCACAGGGATTTAAATTATGACAAACATAATCATTTCTGTGGTGTGTCGATAAAGAATCTAAAACTGCTGAATTATAGTCATCTTCAATTTCCTCAAGTAATGGCATATCATCATAATTAGACTCGCAATCTAAAGTAGACTCGCAATCTAAAGTAGACTCGCAATCTAACGTCTCTTCTTCAGTCGCAATGACTTCCATTTCATCGTCATCACTTTTCATCGGTAGCCAATTAGGGAAATCAATCTCCAGATCAGAATCATCATCCGTATCAATAGCACTAGTGTATTTAGTTTGTAACTCTTCAATGTTATCTACTAACACCACACTACATGGTCTAATGTCGTATTTATGAAAAGGGGTATCGAGATGTCCGGAAGAATCGTGGTCACCGTCGGATCGTACTTCCTCAATGTCATCATCAATGCAGATCACATCGTCAACGTCTAAATCTTCAGTATCTTCTGTGTCTTCACGATCTTCTGTGTCTTCACGATCTTCCGTATCACTAGTTAAGTCAACGGTGTCAATAGGGTTATGTACAGTGTTATGTATATTTTTATCGCTATTATCTACAGTTTCAGAGAAAGTTTCATCAACATTTCTGTCATCAGTTTCAATGATAGTTTCATCGCTATCAAAACTTGAAGTTAACACTTCAACAGTTTCGTTTTCAGCAGTGTTATTTGTAACAGTTTCCGATACAGTTTGAGCAGTTTCTAAGATATCTACATCGTTTTTATCGACAGTTTCACATTCAGTCACGACAGTTTCCTCGACAGTTTCAATATGGCTATCGATATTTTCATCAATAGGGGATTCAGATACACAAGGTTTATCACTATTATCAGCAGCAACAGTTTTATCAACATTTACGCCATCAACGTCTTTACCGATACATTCATCAACGACTGGTATCTGCTGAAAATTTTCAGTTTCATTTTCCTTCCCAGTTAAATCTCGTAAATTCTCGTCTTTCTGATTACATTCAATTGAATTCGGACAAATATTGTTGAATATATCAAAAACATTCTTTTGTTCAGATTTGGATACATCAGAAACATGATCAGTTATAATATTTTCGACTATTTCATCTAATACCGACGAAGATGCTTCGCTAACAGCTTTATCTAGTTGCGGTTTATCAGTTTTATCCATTTCTAGTTTATCAGTTTTATCCATGTCCGGCTTATCAGTTTTATCCATTTCTGGTTTATCAGTTTTATGCATTTCCGGTTTATCAGTTTTATCCATTTCCGGCTTATCCGTTTTATCCATTTCTCGTTTAACAGTTTTATCCATTTCCGGTTTAGTATCAGATAGCGGGACCTTAACAACACCTTCAAGGGATATCTCAACTTTTGCTTTACTAATTGAGCAACGTTTTTTCTTTATGTCTTTGACGTTTTTGTTGGATTTTTTGCTATTACTAATACTTGTTAATGTTACGCTAGGTTTTCGGCGTGCTGGGGTGTTCGATTTTTTTCCAATACGACCATCGGGATGAAAGAAATTGATGGCAGTATTTTCATCAGTTTTCATCCAATCGGCAAAAATGTTTTGAAAAACCCCACTTGGTTTGTTGGGAATAACCATTATATCACTGTGACACTGTAGGGCGCTTTCCATTGTAGTAACATTATCTAAAACTGGTGGCGGATCTCTGTTTGAATTGTACGAAACTTGAGGATTCACTTTCTTGACACTGGTCAAAATTGGAGGTTCCATCGATTCTTCTTTTTGTATGCGCCGATTGTTCACACGGCTCTCGCTGACAGATGCAAGCGGATCACGTTTGATGGATTTATCCGTTGTTATCGACGTAACTGAAGTGATTTCTACTAGGCTTTCAAAGTCCATTAAATTCCCTGTGTCATCTTGCATGGATATGTGGTCCCGTGGTTCTGTCTTTACTGTAATATCGGAGACTTCAGTTTTCATTTCAACAGCATCACCATAACCTTCATGCCCTTCAGTTTTAATTGATGCTTTCTCTGATTTAATCTCACTCTCTGTCTGCAAAATTTCATCCAACTCATTCAACGTATTCTCTAGATTATCGGACACATGGACTGCATGATGTTCTGTAATGGCAATTTTGTCATCAAATGTCTTCATACAGATCTCACAAACGTACTCATATAGCATGGTGGTATACTTCCTCCAATCACCAACAGGTAACTTTCCGTTTTCCTGATGTTCACAAATGTGGCTTGCAAGATACTTACGGGCAGATCTAACATAACCACATAAATTACATGTACAAAGGTACCTTTTCATGTGAGAAACTTTATGCTCCCACAACGCGAAACTTGTAAGTAAATCCATTCTGTTTTTACATTTATTATGTTTACATACATAGGTTACATTCTTAGTAGACGTGGAGTGGCTGGAGCCACTAGTTTTTGATTCAAGTTTTTCTTTGTGGTTTATATTTTTTGTAATTGAGGGATTGGCGGATTTAGGTTTGAAATATTTTCCATTGATTTTCTTATCACCTTTATCTGTAGTAACATCATTATGCGCAGAATCTACTGTCTTTTTACTAGAATGTCTGGTAGCCATACGAGATAGAGTTACAGTTAAAGTTGAGTTATTCTCCAATGCTTTTTTTACTTTCTTCGCTTCTGATGTTAATTTATTTTTATTCCGTATTCGCACACTACGCAATCTTCTCCCAAATGTATTTAGCTGGCTGGATTTCGTCAACTTTACTTTCGTGTTTTTCTTTGTAGTTTTCTTCTTTGGAACAATTTGTTTTTTAGTTTTTAACAGATTTTCTTTAACACCAAATTCCTTTTTATACTTGTGTACTAAAAGATGTAAACTTAATTCTTCTTTTGTATCAAACTTCTGGCGACATAACTCACATGTTAATGATATATTTTTATGCGGTTTACATTTTGATTTTTTAGAAGCAGGCTTATGATCACTTTTATCGTCACATTTAGAATGGTTAGATTTTGTATTTTTACTATTTATACGCAAACTATCATCGTCAGATTTCCATCGACGTTTTTTTGATCGTCTACTACTTTTTATACCATCACCAGCATGATCAAGTTCATCATCAACAACAGTACGGATCCCAACATCTTCTTGAACAAAATCCACCATACAATTATCATACTCCGAGTGTTTAACACTATCACACTTGACATGTGAATGGTTATTTTGTTCATTCGAATCAGTTTCTACACATAACAAAGGCACACAAAAATCATTAGAATTTTCTTGCATAGCTTCCCGTAAGTCATCAAAGTCTATCGAGGTGTTGAGTACCGCATGTTCATCCATTGAGTTATCACAAATATCATTCAATTGTTCACCAGGCGACTGAGCAATGTCCTTTTTCGCAAGACTTTCCTCCGCCTTTTGTTGCGATACCAACTCTAAAACGGTTGAACAATCCATATTTCCATTGACTACGTCATTAACGATATTAGCACCAGAATAACTATAATCACTGTCCATTGGTGATTGTTTAAATTCCACGAACTCGGTGTGGTTTTTAAAATTACAACTGGTATCGACATTAGATTCAGTGTTCGACAGCGATTGTTTTAAATTGATGTATTTAACAGAATCTTTGTGATTGTTCGTATATTTAAAATGGACACAATCCGATTGCTGTATATCCACAGAATTTTCGCTTACGTCTCGAGACGACTGTTCGGGCGAACGCATAAAAAATTGTGAAGAATCCTTGTTATTGTTCTGTATATCGTCTGTAGCACTGTTTAATTTGGCTTGTAATTGGTTTTGTAATGTCATAACCATATCATCATTATCACTTACGATCGAACTGTTCATCACAATATCACTGTTTGTTACATTCACATCATAATCATCACAGTTTATTAGATCATCGCGGTTTACTGAGTCATCATTGTTTATTGCATTATCAGCCTTGGGTATTCCATCATTGGATGTCGTCACGTTTCCATCATCATCTACAATTCTGACATCGCCACCGGTACCAACGGGTAAGATTTCAACCGGTACATTTTCAGTTTGACAATCATCTGGAAGCTCATCTGCGCTTAAAATATCATCATTGTCAAAATCGGTCAATGTTTCTGTCCGTGTATCGTTATCAACCTCATCTTCTTCCACGAAAATTGCGTTTGCATGCGTACCAACAGCAGTCGGGCTGTCGTATTCCGTCACGGCATCCTTAGACGAATCAACCACAAACGGGAGATAGAGATCAGTGAGGACGGACACAGCATTATCCACGTCAGAGTTGATTGTGAGGCATTCTGCGACAAAGGTGGCATCATGGTTCGTGTAGATCACGCGGATCTCGATCGCTCCATCGTGACAACGCAACGTCACCAGGCGACTCATCTTGTCATATTATCTGTGAACAATTTTTTACACATTAAACGTTACAGTAAATAATTACAGTAGTTTTTGTGGTTATAAAAAGAAAATCCGTAGATTGAAATCTGAAGTCCACTTTTATAAAGCCCAGATATGGCAGCCATACTTGTAACAACTTGGAACAGTGTTCTAAGTAGAACACTCTGCGCGTCTATAGCTGGAGATAAAAGCAGGACTTACATAGTTAGATTTGATAAAAGTCAGCTGGTCTGTGAATGCCGAGCTGTAAATATGGATCTAAAAAATTGGGTCCCTGTGAGATTCGAACCTGGGTTTCCTGCTTGAGAGTCCTGCGTCCTACCAAAGTGCGCCACGGCCGCCACCACCCACCAGTACTGGAGATATTTGGTTATTGTAAGGGTACCCTAATAAAGTCAAACAAATGCAAATATAACAAAAGATTATAAGGTTGTCGAAAACGCCAAATACCTGGGTGTTACAATAAATAATAAACTGCCATGGGCACCTCACATTGATCGAATTTCCTAAAAGAGAATTCTTGCAACGCAATCTTCATGGCTGCTCTGTTGAGGTAAAATCAGCGTGTTATAAAACGTTCGTGCGTCCCATTCTCGAATATGGCTCATCTGTATGGGATCCCCACACCCATCGTAGCGCTGTCCATGTAAATACCCTTGAGGCCGTACAAAATAGGTGCGCCAGATTCGCATGCAGCAACTGGCAGCGCTATAGTAGTGTCACACTGATGCGAAACAGGCTCAAGTGGGAATCTCTCCAAGAGCGAAGACCTCGAGCAAGAGTATCGATGATGATTGATGTATATTGTATAACATTGTAAATGGCAACGTACACATCCCCATTTCTCTTCTCACACCATCTCCTTCACCTTACATGACTCGAGGCTCCAGCCAGAAATTCATGATTCCACACTGTAACAAGAACGTATATCTTAACTCGTTTTTCCCGGCGGCAGTGTCTTACTGGAACACTCTGCCTGCTTCAATAATCGATGCAGCTACACTGGAGACATTCCAAAGCCGACTCAGTGGTATCTGTCTCACACAGTCCCTGTAGGGCTTTTATGTATATGTTTTAGGTGCACTGATCTTTGCCATCGCACGCGTTTTTGTTCTTTTATTTTGTAGCACTTTTTTGTCGTACCTTTTTTAAACTTTTATTTTGAGATCACCCAAGTGTGAAGATACTCGTTACACTCAATGACTCAAACCCCGAGTCAGAAGCTGAGAGACTTATACCTGATTGCCTGGAACGTCCCAGTGTGAGTGATCTACTCCCACTGGGCATTGGCGTCTGTAGCTGCGCTGGTGTGGTGAGTCCATCTAATCATCCATACAAATACAACTGTCTTTGATTAATTGTTATACTGTATTATAATGTTATTTGAGTCCTAATCCGTCATTAAAATCACACATAATGTTGTTACATTGCAGTTTCAACCATATGGGCAGTACGGGACAAAGGTGATCCATGAGAGCCACATCGAGCGCGAGGAGTTGATCAAGTACGTTTTCATAACTATAGTATACTACATTTCTTTACTTCTGACAATTGATATCCTACAGTTGGGTTTATACGAGGATACGGTTGCCCATTGCCGACAGCAACACCGATGTGTTTCACAAGAGTTGAACAGTCGCACAATGTCAGGATTAGCGACAATGATACGTTATTTAGGCAGTGGAAAGTGGCGATGGTTGCGGTAATATCGGCAACCGTATAATCCCCGTGTAAATCCAGCGTAAGTAACTTTCAACATAAATCTTTTTTAATATACTCTATGTGCAATTTGAAGTTTGAACTCATGCGATGTCCCACAACTGCATCTTATATGGTCGATTGTTCTATAATATCATGTTTTCCATCCATGCCCAGAGCTCTTCTAGCTACTTGAATGCACAATACCATGGTCAGTAATATCACTATCAGTATTGCAGGAATGATGAATGATGTTACTGTCAGACATGAAAAATAATCACATATCACTTTGGCTGCATGCAGGAATGCGCGGATTCATATTCGAGGACCCAATACGTGGCAGATGCGGCGACATGCTGTTTCCTACAAACTCTTTCCAGTGATCAATCTATTAGTGTAAGAAATACTATACTCATTACTGAATACTGATGTTATAATAATAATTGTTGACCTTGACATTGTATTGTGTTTCAGAGGATACAAATCCGGAACGGCTCCTCATAAATCACATGTAAGTTGTATGAGTTATTGTATATCGTTTCCCATGTAATTATTTCATTATTTTTAACAAATCTTACGTCCATTGGATAAGACAAGGTCACATCACCTTACTTATTTTTGTTTCACTTGAGCCCTTGTCTTATCCAGCCGAGGCTGAGCCGATGAAAATAGAAATTATTGTATTTGGAGTTGGACACGACCGAAACAGCCACTGTACATTTTTTTATATTTTTATGCTGTTGAGCTCTATGTATGAGTTTTGATTTGATTATCAGTAAATGTTACTACATATAGGTGGATGCGGTTTTATCCTTCAAAACAGATAAAACAGGCTCTAGTACAGCGGGAAGAAGCAGAATTCCTGCTAAATTTGCCCAATCCCCAAGCATGGGAAATTCTGAGTAACAGAAAAAAATGGCATGTACCAAGTTTTGCACCTCAAGGCGAGCACACGGAGATAAAAAGACGCCCGACCTGTGACTGTTGTACACATTCAAGTAAAAAATAAATGTTTTCCTACCAATACCAGTACCTGCTTACATATATAATATGTGAACTGGCTCTGTAAACTTGCCCAAGAACACACCTCACATGTATCCCAACTGGGCAGTGGTCCGAATACGCCTTCTTCAGATTACAAATCTGATTCACTCTATGTTATTTGCCATTGTATGTTTGTACGCAAACATTTGAACCGACAATAAACTGTGATTTTGTTTGCAGCGTCCACGACATGGTTATCCAGGAAGAAGAGGTGCTAATAATGAAGGCTACGAAGGAAGCGAGTGAGTAGCTTGCTAGTATACTATTAGTTATTCTTCAGTCTCATGATGAATGCAGGATAGCAACGTTACGTGCCGAAATCGACCGTATTTGCCGAGGTCGCTTCAAGCGATGGAGATACGTTCGGATTAGGGACGATGATATCCCGTATCCACTTCCATACTGAACAAGGACGAATTTATCCCATCGTTCTATAGATACGCTTTGTAAAACTAAATTAATATGTGCTAGCAAGTGCACATTATGCTTTTGTAAAAGTGGAAAAATTGTGTGAACGTGCGTTTGTGTTGATTTTTACATCCTGCTGGGCACAGTACAGTGGACTGTGGGAAAATTTGTAGATGCTGTTTGCAGATGACTTTTTTAAACCCCAATTTTCCAGACACTTAGAAGGTGAAAAAGCGATAAAGCACCATTATTACTGGATGAAATTGCAGTAATATTGAAGTGAGCATGACCGTATCATATTAAAAGCACCCCTCTTCAAGATTCTTTTTAGATTACGGCATAAAGGATTTTTGGTCACTTTCTCCACTTCGACCAGTCGCCATTTGTCTGGATTTTTTGCAAGAACCAGGGACTAGACCGAGTTATCAATTATTTTGTCAATTCATCGAATAGACCATGTACTTTGCAATTATCATAATACTGTATGACAATTAACTGAAAATGCTTATCAGTGTTTTAACAAGAGTGATTTACTATACCGACCACAAATAGGAATTTTAATTTCTGGGTAAAGATTCTTCCTAGTATTGGAATCGGTATATCGTCATTCGAGCGTACCATGTAAACTTTGTTAAGCATTCAAGCACCATGACCACATTAACCGGAATAGATAAAAAATGTATTTTATGTAAATAAATCATCCTTTGTACAGGGACAGAAGGCGTGAACGTCCACGACACACAGAAGGCCGACGTCCGGAAGGCCCGCGGCGTACAGATGGCCCGCGACCATATAATGACCATCCATACTCCGACCACCCACCACCGAAATACAGCGAACGGCGAGATGAACGGAGACCCGATGACCGTAGACCGGACGACCGCAGACCGGATGACCGCAGGGAACGTCGTCCGGACCCACAGTCTAAACCCCAATACGATCGACAACAGAAACCTAGAGATGAAAAGCCGCGATACGACGATCGAAGAGATGACCGTACGCGTTCTGATCGACCACCGCCGCCCGTAGCAGACAAACCACGAGCCACCGAACATCATGGTCGTCCGTATCCCGAGTTAGAAGAACGACGTCCGCCCCTGGAGTCTCAACCGAAGCCTCGCGATGAATACGCGGAGGTTGATCGTGGAAGCGCCGGTGGACGTCGTGGTGGGCGATACGCGAATCAGGAAGATCGACGGCGCGACCCACGAACGAGCGTTACTCGCTACGAGAGTCAACCGGATAAATTCTATGATGAAGTTCCACGAGAATTTGAGGAACCCGCGGAGGAACATCACGTGGTGAGTCGGCGTCCCGTTGAGTCGACTCCACGATATTCTGAGCGTAACATTGATGACGAAGCGGGACCGATTATTGCGCCGGGTAGAGCGCAGCCACGCTACGAGGTACAGTTTGACACTGACACTCAGGACAGTGCTGTGTGAAGTGTGGCCCATGAGGAGGGACCTGTATAAACCACACAATGCTGTATGAAGTGTGGGCCATGATGAGTGACCTGTATAAACTACGCAATCTACTACAATTATTGTTATACTTGTACTTTTCAGCGGATGTGGACTGTGGATCTTGCTGGTTATCAAAGGGTTATGGTTTTATGAACGTTTGAGTCGTCTGTCCAAGGTTGATATATGATCTGTGAAGTTGTCAAAGACTCAAAAGGTTGTGGTTTTATGAACGTTTGTCCAAGGGTGATGAATTATATCACAAAATGTAGTTTCACAAGTACGAGTACGTTTTCGTCAGATTCAAGTAGTGCTGTGGATGATTTATTGACTGCAAATATTATGAATTGTATGGAATATCGAATGATTCAGTGTCATCTGGTAACGTCAACATTTTTTGGATTTTAAATAATTCTGGATTTTAAATAATTTTGGATAATTTGGATTAAAATATAATTATTATTGGCAATGGTACTAGTGTTGAAACTATGGATTGTGGTAGTAGAAAAGTATGAAGCCCAGTGCATTACACGGAGTTATCAACCGAAAACAAAATAGAACGCAACCCCAATATATGAAATATATATATATTAAAATCTTAGATATTCATACATAAAGGATGTCGTACGTGTATCAGCTCGGATTTCAAGCGCCTTGCAAAATGAGTGCCATGAAAATCTTATTCTCTCATGCTAGATTACTGGTCTTCTAAAGCCGCAAATTAGTGAGTTGATAGTGAGCTCGGTTCAGATCTATCGCTCCCAATTGTCACGGCCATGTTTGTGTAATGTGTATGGAATAAACCGCTATGTAAATAGTAGATATGAATATATAAATATTTTTATTATGATACGTAATTGGCTGTAAAGCTTCTAGTGTAAAAAGACAGAATTATTTTGTCAAATTGAAACGTTCCATTTAATTAGATCTTATAGTTCTATGACACAAAAGACATAACTAATTTTATAATTTAAGCATACTTACCTAGCTGCATGTTTTGGTACACGTCTGTTCCGTTAGAACTACTACCATCGGTCTACCATAGGGTCTGCATAGTTGGGGGTCATTAGAACCACTGTTCGTGTTCATAGCTGCAGTCTACTTTGATTCTTTAGTGCTGCTTGCCAGTGTTTGTCCATAATTTTAGCAACATCATAGAAGATAGTTCGTAATTTTAATAGGTACCGGTACCATGATCGATTCCCAGTTAGGCCCAATGTAGACACTGATTAAGAGTCGTTTCGAATATAATTCCAATGTCGCATTAAATGCGAGTTTCAATTTAGACACTGTTTTATCGTCGTTTTATCGTAGTCAATTTTAATTCGACTGGCACTGTAGACACCGTTTAGAAGTCGTTTATAATTAAGAAATTCCCTGTATTTGACATGACGTGATAGGGAATACGGTACCCAATCACCCATTCGATCAAATTCGATCAAAATTCAAATCAATCAATCAAATTCAATCAAATAAATAAATAAATTCAATCAAATTCAATCAATCACCAATCAAGTAAATCAAATTCCATCAGATTTAATCAGATTCAATCAACTCCGATCAAATTTGATCAAATTCGAGCGAATATCATCAAATTCGATCAAATTACAGATTTAGATATAATTAATATTATAATATCAATGCATTCTGGGACAGTTTAATTGTAATCGAAACGGCCTGTAAACGATGTCTACAGAGCAAGGCATTTAACAGTCGAATAATCGACTGGTTCAGTCAATTAAACACCTATAAAATGACTGAGTCGTTTGGAATTGATTTTGACACCGTTTTATAGTCGTAGTCGTTTATAAATGTTATAGTCGTTTATATACGACTGTTAAACAGTGTCTACATTGGGCCTTAGTTACACACATTCTGTAGCATCTTATTGGTGATGGCAAATTTATTGAACACTTCTATCACCTGTTTGGAGCTTTGGACGTGAACCGAAACGTTCAGCTATGTAAAGTTGTGTATTTTCGTGATTAAGCTCGGCGTTAGAACTATAATCTAATAGTTGTAAATTGTTAGAATATAATCGAATCATTCCAAATTAATTCATTCCAAATTTGGTTAATTAATATTTTGTTAATGGATCTTATAATTATCTCGTGTCATATTATTAGCCTATAAAATAGCATTTATTGCATAACAATTATTTTGAATTTTACCCAATATTATGGATTAAAATTTGTCAGTTTATTTACTGATTACAGTAAGTTTCTCGCCGATAACTGACCGTAGTTCATTTGGATCTATATTTTATATAACTCATTTTATAATAAATCTATATCGCTTTTATATAAACTTTTCTTCGTTTTACCTGTATCATAATCTGTACAGCATTATGTTAGTATTTAATAATGATTAATTAATGTTATTATTGTTAGCGTATCCAAAGTGTATCTCATGTGATGTTTTCGCCTTCTTTCCTCGGTCCGACGTAGCCTTCGTTATTAGCACCTTGAATAACATCAGTACAGTGGGGGAAATGAGGTCTTTCATTTTGTAACATATCTTATCGTTTTTATCTTCTTTTATCTTATTTTATCCTCAATTATATATCTTCAATAAACATTATTTAGGTTAGATTTGTGTCTTTCAATTTCAATTCCCTACAAATGTACATTGTTATAGGCTGCTAACATTCTTTTTAAGTAGTAGCCTACAGGAATTAGTTTGAAATTATTGCAAATATGGCTTTCCATAAGTCTGTTGACTCTGTTATTAGGTAATTAATTAATTGTCTCACAGAACGCAACACTAACGACAGTCAGTGTTCACATTAAGATCAAGTTTAAGCCCATATGAAGTAATCTTCCGCTGGACAATAAATGGCAAAGGTGACTCGTTTGTAGAATTTAGATGATATAAAACACTTGGTGACTACTGCTTCTGCCCCACAACCAGGGTTCACCCTGGGAGCTTTTTATGTGCCAAATGATGCTAAAAAATATCTCTTAACCCTCAAATTTCTTTCCAATAACCCATAAAAACCAACAAATTTACAATTTTGATATTAATTTAGGCATTTTTTACACCTTCACATATGATTGTTCAATGATGGATCCTTAGCCCCTTATCATTCCCAAATAGTCTGTCTTTATCATCACTTCCATCGATATGTCGCACATTGCCAAGCGATCCAAATTCTACAAACAGGTCACCTCCAGTTGACATTCATTGTCAAGCGGAAGATCATGCGAGAGGGTATTAATCGTTAATTTTGAATGTCACCTGCTTTAACTCCAAGGAATATTATAGTTTATGTATAGTTAACAAGCACAATCTTGAGATCTAATATTATAACATCAATAAGTGTTCCACTTAAATGCCCATCTCTCTTAACATCGATCACATGTAGGAGTTGCACATCCTCTACACTCCCAGCACAGATACAACGTTCCATCAGACTTGTGTAAAAAATAGTCAACAAATCGATACCCTTGGGTTTAAAAAAATCATTCCGCCATGAATGTCTAACTGTACTCTCTGTTTAGGCCTTTATGAATTTGTCAGGTATATGTTCGATTGTTTACTTTTGTTTTTGGTGTACCTCGAGGAACTGTTCTAATTCCCTCCATTTCTACATATCCGGCAAGCATCTTCCGCTGCCAGCTATATTCCCATGATGCGAAAACAACAGCCAAAAAGAGATCGTAATGATGACTGATAGTTTGGAACCCACTGCCACAATACTCTCAAGGTTATCGATGCAGACGATGCTCCTGGGCCAGCCTCTTTCTGAAACCACACACCACCGCCATAAACTTTTCACCGTGTCCTGCACCATTTTATTTCTCCACTGAACTTTTGCGGTAACCCTCAACAATGCACGGTACATCCCATTGTATAATGAATCATACAGTACGACTGATGCAGAAAACTAAAACATGCTTCAGAAGCTGAGATGCTCCAGAACAAATTTTTGTATACAGAGTTAGTTTGGTCAAATGAATGCTACGCTGCAAATTTAATAACACATATTCTTAAAAATAACATAAGCTGAATTTAAAAACTGGTATAATGGTTTTATTTTATTTATAAATTGCAATATTGCACCAACATCCGAATATAATAATGTATAATATCAGTGTAACAACTTAAAGAAGGACTATACCTTCATAGTGTGATTTGTATGTTGATAAGGACCCATTAGTATGTACGAATAAGCATACTGTATGTAAAACTCGTGTTCAACATACGATTGATCCAAACACGCTGATTTTCAAATAATGTTAACGCTTAAAAATACAAAAAACCATGTATACTAATCTGTACCATAAATGTATGCAAATAGTACATGAATGCTACTTAGTCCTAATCATTATATATACAAATTATACTATGACAGTAGGGCCAAGAATAGTATGCATTTGGATACGTTATTTTTATACAATCCACTATTTTATTATACTTTAATCTATTATTACATTGTATTTTTTTCTTAAATGTATAACAATTCAACAGTTACATATTATTGGATTAATAATGAAGTTAGTTTTAAGCATATAATTAATGTATGGTGATAAAGAATAATGCCAAGTGACTACATTATGTGAAATAATGATGGACAAAAATCAAATTATTATTATTATGTTTTTGATCATTGCACAGGCATAAGCAGACAAAATGATTACGCTAGAATACACATTTAATTACAGACTACAGTACTGGAAAAAATGTAGGCTAGTTAAAAGACAGAATTATATCGGATACAGTTTTACTGTATATTCAATAAAATTTTACATTTAATTACAAATAATTTGCAAAAAATAAATGTGTAGTTTATTATATAAATTGTTATTGCATTGTAATTCACAATAATTGGATGCAAGTGTAAATTTGAACGTTAAAAGGATGCAATAATACTATAATAAAAGATTGTAAGGATACAGTAAATTCATTTGTGAGACAAGATTTGTAAACGAAACCCTTTAGAAATCTACCACTTCTCGTAAACATATAAACCATACACTTAAAATGAAAACAAGATGTAAATGTAATGCCATGATTAAATACACGTTGTTACCAATATGGAAACAAATAGTAAAAACAAAATGTAAATGAATATACAAACTAAAAATAAAATACTGTCCTGATATTAACTCCTCAATAAATACTCGATAAATACAGATTATCTCTCCTACATAACGTATTTACAGATATATATGGATTTCTATTATAATATCAATAATACTGTATTGTAGGCAAGATATCATAGATGAAAATTAATGAAAGTCAAATATCACAAACGTAACAAAAACAGAAACAAATAAAAGCATAATACAGGGTAACATTGCATTTTTCTAAACGTATTACATATATACTCATTAGAATTAAAATCCGCCTCCCCTATTTATTGCATTATAACATGTCAAATAATGACAAATATAGTCATATTGTAAGAGCTGTGTTGTAGAGACTTTATAATCAATGGAAAAGAATTATACACGCTTGGATACGGGAAGGATGGCACTTTTAGATAATGTAAAGCATTACACCAAATCGCTCTGCCCTGCAGTGCATTTTTGGATAGGAAAACATCACACAGAATGGCCCCATTCCTTCTTGGATGAAGTGGTGATTTTTGTGTCATGTTTTTAACTAAGTGTGACTGGTGAGACATTGGCTTTAGGATTTAATAATAATAATAATAAGTGCCAGTTCTATTAGGTGGTGTCCTATCACCCCGTGTCTCTAGTTTTACATTATCTGAAAGTGCTATTCTTTCGCTATCCAACAGAGTATACCTTTTTTGTGGATGATAAACTATCGCCTACATAGCTCTTATGACTATATTTGACGATGCAATAAAAGGGAAGGGGGGATTTTAATTCTAATGAGTATAGAATAAAATTTTAACTACTGGGTATAACCTGTAGATTTATTCCTGACATCCTCAAAGTGGATAGGCAAGTATAATTTTGGTTACCATCGTAGTCGTTCCGCCGTCGGGCCCGTTGACTTTTACTATCCATATTACCCACACACCAAATTTGTGATAGTCTGGATGAAAACTACAAAATATCGAGGATGTCAGGATATGATCTGTAGATCATTTTACTATCCTGTTATTTAACATATTCGGAAAGTACTCAGTTGTGTATTTTAAAAGCTAAAATTTTATCTTGATATTCCTATTTTTTGAAGATTTACGACCGGCAGTGATCTATTCCGTGACATCCAAAAAACATAGCCTACAGAAGACGAATTAATTTATTGCATACAAAAATCATACTGTTTTCTTTCCGAATATGTAAAATTGATTACAACAGGCAAATTAGTTATAAATTTATGAAGGTTTATAATATCATTACTTATTCGTCAGTCGTCACCCTGTATAACATTATGTAAGACATAAAAAGATTGTCATAAAATTTAGCAGACAAACAATGTGAATTATAACATAAATAATAGACGGTGTTAATATCAGCAATGATGTTAAAAACACCATCACAAATACATAAAAAATTCATAACTTTCTATGATGCATAGGATTATAATGGTTAACTATACAATAATAATATATATACTCATTAGAATTAAAATCCCCCCTCCCCTATTTATTGCATTACAACATGTCAAATATAACCATATTGTAAGATCTGTGACCCCCTGTGTGGCAGAGATTTTATAATCCACGGAAAAGAACTATACACGCTTGGATAGGGGAAG
>WNLI01217058.1:0-12582 GCA_025802215.1 Wirenia argentea | reverse complement strand
GTCCAGGACCTGCCAAAACACGTTCCATCGAGGTTGTAATATTAAATTTACAACATGGCCTAAGTGTTATTGCATATCCATAGATCAATTGCAAATTAATCCGTAATAGCTGTCAAGTGCACAACTGAGGGATTCGTAGTCTGACTTTTGTGCTTAAACGTTTTATTGATTGATTGATACTCGACAGGGATTGATTGATTGATACTTCACAGGATCACATGCAGAAGTGCGAGTTCAAACCGATTCTGTGTCCGCTTGGTTGTGGGAAGGCGATCCCCAAGCAGTGGATCGAAACACACAGAAACAACGAATGCATACAAAGGCGGGTGTACTGTGATATATGTGAAAGATGGATGGTCATGGGCCAGTTTGTGGTGAGTACATGTAGGCCTACTGTCAATTTTATAACATGGACAGGGATATTATAATGACCTCATGATGTACTCGTTTTGAGGCATCAAGAAGATAACATAACTAGACTGTTTGATATGCAATTATGCATACAACTGATATACAAGCAGTATTGGATTTGGAAGCCATACTGCTACAGCGTATGCCCGGCGATCAGGCACCAATTTCCCGTCTGTAAAGTGTAAAGGGAACTTTAGGGAAGCGCTCTTAACTTCGTGGTTGCCAAAGACGTATTAATACATATAGTGCTGGCAGTCAAAGTGTTAAACATATAATTTTACTTTGAAAATGTCTCATTACCATTGCATTGTAGAATTGTGATTTCCCACCGAATTCTTCCCACTACTGTCTTGATGCGTAGTGCCCTGAATGTCGTGTTTGACTATAAACTTCAATCGTCGATATACATACATCGTAAAATAGAAAAAAAAATTTTAAATGTTGTATCATATATATCGGTTGGGCCAGAAAAAAATGTTTTAAACTTTTATATTTTTTTATTTTTAGTATATATTTTATTTTTTGTATCTTATTGAGTAACAGACTCAAAATTGCAGTATTTGGGCATAGCATGATCAACAACTGTAGGGACTGTCTCCCTAACGTTACCAGCAATTCTATCCACATGACTTGTATTACCAGCAATACAAATAGTTTATATATCTAAAGTTGTTCCTTTACAGGGACACCACTGCCCAATGGCAGCAACATGTGAACACTGCAACAAAGGACCGATGACTAGGAAAAAGGTTTGACTATAAATTCATTTGGAATATAAAAAAGTAATTCCTTTTGTAGCCTCCGAAGTGGTTAATAGAATCCTGACTCGATTCGTAGTGCAAAGCGAACCGATGCAATGTATACAGCTGTAGCCACACTACACTTCCTGGACAAGACACTAGTCTATCGCAAGTTACTTTCTCATGTGGCTGGTACATGAAGCAACGTCTACACATTTAAAGGGCACATGCGCCATGTGGGTTGAACCCACTGCACTACTGTCTGTCACCTAGGTATATCACAAACCAGGCCAATGCGATTTGTTATATACAGTAATATGATAATAAAAAACTACTGTATAATGAATGTTTTATGATGGTAATGGAATGTACTTTATATACAGTAGAAACAAGAAGTGCACTGTTAGGTCTACAGAGGGTTATACATTGTACAGACATGTTCCACATTCACACTAGGATTTGGTCGCATTTCACTAAGGAATAAAACGCTCAGCTATTATTATTATTACTATTTGATTGCTAGTTTCATTTCATTTTCATTTTGTTGTTCAGCTCACCGATGAACATTCCAAGGTGTGCGAGAAGACACCATTGACGTGTGTGTTTGCTCCCTTTGGGTGTGGAGAAAAGGTAAGTGTATTATTTATTACAGTACATAAAATATCATGTGATGTATATATACATAAACGTATGAAATGTATAGTGTACGAAAGTCTTTCTACCACGCTCATTTTGTTACAGGCATTTTCATTGGTCAATTCGTGTCACGTGACCATGGGATAAATCCCACGGCAATCGCAGTATAGTACTAATATACCGTGATTTGCAGACTTAGACAATTTTCATGCTCTAAGTTGCTCATCAATTTAACAACAACAAAAACGGCGCAGTCGTTGACTGCAAGCTTAACCATTACACCACAGGGGCCATGAGATGACTGCATTAATTTGTCATTAAATATTGGCGATCGTGGCACAATAGTTTACCGTTGGACATGGCCTGATGTCTCACGGAAATTGATCATGTTTAACGAGGGCGCTATGGTATATGGTGTAACTAGGCTACTAATGGCAACTTTTGGCTAGGAGTATATATGTGTTTAATTATAATATGTAATAATAGGCCGTCCCTCCACACTGTATCATACGCCTGCTTACGGTCGTCCACGAATCACAGGCATAGAGGGTTACGGAACTCCAAGCAGCGGTCGACTAAAATTGCCATTGCCATTCTGCCTTATGTATGGCGGATGTAGCACTATTCCTCAGTTTTCTGTAAGTTGCAAGATTCTCTGGACTCCTGTTCTGCAACAGGACCTGATAGGCAGGATCTCTTTCAGTCATACGCTCGAGCACCTTAGACGTCACCCTCTCTACACCGCCGTGTGGGTTTCGTGGCTGCTTGCCGCAGGTACGGAGAGCGGAACCTACAAGAGTGTCACAGAAGGTACCCATTGTGCTTTCATGTCTGTTGACTGTTCAAGCCCTGTTAGGCCTGAATTGTACGCCTTGTGGTGTAGTGGTCAGTGCCGCGGCTTTACAAATGAGAGGTCGCTGCAAAAACCAGGGATTTTTCCAAGACTTTCCATCTGTCATTTGCGAGATTCCTGCATGGCAACACGGACAGATTCTGAAAGTGCGGTATATAAATAACACATTTATTTTATTTATTTTTAACTACATGTTCAATGAGGATTCTTCATCAAACTAGAGGGTAGGCATTTAAATTTATAATAGTACTTGCATATATTTTCAGTTACTACGGAAGGACATGCGCGATCATGAGAAATCTGCTATGGTTCCCCATTTGGCTTTGCTCTCCAATGCTTCAACTCAATTGTACAACAAAGTTGGATTTTCGCCGGCAGAAATCTTTGCAAACTCTGGTGACAGTGCTGGTGATGGTAGGCGAAATCAACTTAACCAAGGAATGTCAATGAGAGAACGGTTTGTTGAACTAGAATCGACAACAAACGCACGTTTTGAAAGTCTGTTTCTAAATTTTTCACAGTTGACTGATTATAATTTAAACGAGCGAATGAAGTTGATCGAGAAAGAAAATAAAGAATTACGTATAGCACTGAAAGAAATCAAAGAAAAGCGGACTGAACAGATTCGTAATGTAGCCCTTTCTATTGTCGAGATTGAACAGAAGGCTGCTATAAAAATTGATAAAATAAACTGTACACTGGACGAAGAGAAGACGTTTTATAGAACAGAGATTTCGAATTTAACTAAAAACGCAACTGAAATGCAGCAAAAGATTACCACTCTGCTCTGCCAGCAAAATGATATGCATAAAAAGTGGGTAATAATGAAAGAACTAAATACAGTGTACCAGAAAAATCAGAAGCAGAATGAACAGAAAATTGATCAAATGATGCTGCAAATAGACAAAATGCAGAAGGAAAATGCTGAACAAGATATTAAATATGAGAAGCTACATGAATTATTTATAGACGAGCAATCCTACTCTGATGAGAATATGATGAAACTAAAAGAGGAAATACATAGTATGACAAAACCGGTGTGCTCAGTTGAGGAAAAGGCAGAAGATGTCAAAGAGGAAATGAACAGAATCAATGAAGAAGATACTAAATTATTGCATGCCAAATTTACTTCTACAAAAACGATGACTTTACAGTCCGCACCAGTGGAACTTCCACGAAATACTACTGCTAACCAGCAAGATGATACAAAAATATATGCAAAAACATCTGAACAAGATAACAATGCAGGTAATACAAACAATAAAACATCGTTTGATATTGCAGAATTTAAAAAACACACAGAGGAGACATTATCTACTCTACAATACGAAGTAGAAAATACAAAGTTCGCTATTAGTACATTGATAGACCACAGTAGCACTGTCAGCTCGAGCCTTCAAAGCGAACTGGATTTGTTTGAAGGAATGTGGAAAAAGAAAGAACAAGAAAGAGATGAGGTTTTTAATACTGTGAGTGAAAACACAGAAATGGAGGAAATAAAACAGGTGGTGAAGGAACAAGCTCAGATACAAGTTGACTTGATCAATGATAAGGAATCATCGCAGAAATTTAAGGAATACACAATTCTATTATGCACCCTACTGAGGATGGAAATTTCAAAATTACAAGCCAATGTAAATGAAATGATGGATGACCAAAAGAAAGATTTGGTTATTCATTTACAGAATGATCAAAGAAATGATAAAAACATAATTGCATATATCCACCAAGATAGCAAAATTCACTCGGGACGACCGGAAGAAGGAAGTTCGCATGAAAAAGATACTGGAATACTCAAGTGGAAAGGTACATATGAAGTTGATGGATATCGTTATGGTGTACAAAATGACGATAACCAAAAACCTGATCCTTCAAAAATTGATAAAGCCGACGTGGATCTGAAACAGGCAGAGAAGGACAAACACACTGAGAATAGAGGCTCACATCACAATAAGTTTAACAAACAGGTACAGGGTAAAAAACCAATGAAAAAGGATAATTTCAACGGTAATAATTATTGTGAAGGATTTGTACCAAAGAAGCACAGTAATACAGCAGGTAATAAAGCAGGACAAACGGCTAGCACAGAGCCAAAGTGCAAGAATTGTGCATTGCAGCATTATACGAAAACCACCATTTGTCCAGCGAAAGGAAAAGTCTGCAACCACTGTGGGGAAACTGGTCACTTCAGACAATGTTGTCCCAAACACCAGTACCATATGTACGTACTGTAGATGGACATAGTTTGGCAGTATGTGACAAGGGTTACTATAGAAAAGAGTGTCATATGTATAGATATAATTATGAGGATGACAACGATTCATATTTTTATCGTACATAATTTACGGATTCGAGTATTAAATATTCAACTAGTGCCTGAAAACTTTGCCTGAAATATTATTTTGCAAAATTGTTGATAGTGCTGTTTGGTGTTTGCCTATAACATATATAATAGTGGGAATGGGATATACCGTATTGTTGTTGATTTATGTTATATGTTTAATTGTTTATTATATTATTATTCCATAAGATGATTTTTAAAGGTTGTGTACTTTTTGATTTTATAGTTTCGATAATTATTGTAGTTTTACATATATATTACATTTGCTGTGCTAGTTGATTCTCATTAATAATTTATATTTATACATAATATTTTGTAATATATACTATTGTTAAATAAAGAAATGGGGGTAGTCATATTAGTCTATACTGTATATACTAAAATATACACAAAGATGTGGCAACACACTTTAAGACTAATTATAACCATTTCTGTATACTTATAATTATTCTTTAAAGTGTGTTGCCACATCTTTGTGTATACTATTGTTATTGTAGCATGCTTTGTGAGTGTTGTTGATGATTGTATATATATTCATTTTTGTTATTTAATATAGTTATAAGACAATTTGGTAGTGTATTATTTTTGTTCTAAATCATAAATTACATGTACAGTATATCATATCGGTAATGTTTTTGTAAAACAGATATAATACATGTAACTTACGTAGTAAGCGTCATTTTGTCAAATACCGGTAACGGTGATTGTAAATCATTGTAAAAAATTTTTTCACACATTTACACACAGTAAAGAATATTTTGTGGTGTCTCATTACTTCATACCATAAAGTGAGACTATCTTCATAGTATAATTTGTGTTACTTGGAACTAACTAGTAACTATCGCGTACAAATAAGGCTAGGCTATCGTGTAAATACATGTAGGCTACTAACCTAGATATAGTTTTATGTATAATTAATTGTATATACGTCGACTAGGACAGATACTGTACATTCTTAAAGAAGTTCATCAGGTTGTAATATTCATTCTAACTTTGTTATTTTTTCTCAACCAAAAATTTACTAACTTATAGTGACGTTTCGACGTGATACTCTCGTCTTCGTCCGACCAACTGACAATCATTGCTGACTGCCAGCGGCGCTCCGTTGGTTTTTGGCGGAAATCCGTGAGATCATGTTATACGGTGTTTCTGTAATAACTTGATCCCACACGTGACTGAGAAAGTAAGCCCCTTCATCCCGATTCATCAGTAGCAGCTCAGTAAAACCCCACAACACAATCCGACGTATTTTAGTCCATCCTAAGGACAAAGTGGAGGAAGCCCAAAAATGCAACTCCGTATACAAGATCCCATGCCAAAACTACCAAAAAAAATTTTATTTTATTTTTTTATTAAATATTTATTAAAGTGGTTATCATTAAGGCAGCCTAAATATTTACAATGCCTGTGGACCACTGGTAACCTAAACTAACATATTATACTAAACTAATATATAACAGTTAACAATAACAATTTATAATGGTACATAAAAAATAATCGAGATCTAGTGACGTTGAAAAGCGATATATAATTTAGTATGGGGTGGGCCAAAGTTTACATACACACTCGCACTACAATCATACATGTACTATAGGCATGTATCATAGGGCTGTTATATTATACTACTCACTCTTAATTTATGACCGTGTGAGGGAAGATATGAGCAAAGCATCGGACGTACAGCATGCCCTTAACAAAGTATAATTATATATGCACGGCTTTACTTCCTTGTCGGGCTGTCACTGTCCTATACATAGCAGCTCGTGTCTACGATCAATGCCAATTTTAAAAACTGTAAACTGAGCCTAGAAAATGTCTTCTTATCCAGTGCTCACTGGGAAAACACAATTGAATACTCAGTAATCAATCCTACACTGGGTCCAAAGAGGCATGTAGTACACATCGACAAAATCCAAGTGGCCGAAAATTGATCCCGGGTCCGTGTGCACTAACGCCAATTATAATAGTGTTTTATTCCTGAATGGAATAATGTGGATTGTGTCGACGACAATTCATTTCAAGGTAGTATTGCTCTAATGGACTGACCATCCTTCCATGTGAAGCTGATTGTGAATTCCTACGAAAATCAGTACGAATGTTACCCAGTCACCATCTGCTCAACGTTGCTGAACTATTTCTATATGGAATTAAACAGCAGTACGGTAATGTGGATTACTATGTAATGTTTGGTAGTAATCTGTAAAATGACAGTACATTCCCACACAATGCCACTGTCACAGACGGGGATGATACGAAAGGTGTGATACGGATTTCCTCGTTTTGAAACTTAACTTGTATGACCTTAGTAAATCGATCTGATGTGGCGTCATATTTTTTAGCGATTGACCAATCAAATTAGTGGAAATATCACAAAGATGAGATAACATATCATATCATCACTAGTGGTTGCGGTGGCCGAGTGGGCAGGGTCGCTGGCACCGATAACAATCACACATATATAGGCGAAGTGGGTTCGACCCTGGCCCACGCAGTCTTGTAAATAGGTTGTAGGCTATTTTGTCATGCCAAAACTGCATTTATCTGTACTATGACATTAAATTGTGTATGTCAGAGTATAAATAAAGTTTTTAAACCGACAACTCAATATCTCACTTGCTCCCCACAACTACGTATCTGCCTAGTAACTCAATGCCCTCACAGTTAAATCTTTGTAATTGTAAAGACCTGTGATTGTTACCAGATATGAGTACGGAAGACTTAATGGCTGTATGGCGGGAGGAGGCTACTCACATCCTGACACAACGCAACAGTGGACTCAAGGTCATGCTATACAAGATTGTGGCTCAAAGAAAGGTTACACAATGTATACATTTGTTTTTTTTTACAAGTGCGACATTTATATGCGGCATTTTAGGACATCACGATCCGCCAAATGTTGATCTTACATCATACCGTGCGAGGGTAGTCGTGAGCAAGGTATCAACGTACTACGATCCTTTTACAATGTATAATAATTATATGCCGACGTATACATAACCTGTGTTTATGTACGATCAGTACCAATTTTACAGGCTTGGTAAACTGCGGCTAGGGAAATGTGCTCTCACCTGGATACCACATGAATGATAGTCCAACGCTTTAGCCGACTGAGCTATCTCCTGGTCTGCACAGTTCCCTACGCAGTTACATTCCTAAATACAGTACTATAATGCCCATGATTATAACCACGGCAGCACAGATCTGTTATAGGTTATGGGTTCACTCAAAAACCGAGTTATCTGAGATTATGTGAGGTGTCCTTATAGGGCAGGATAAATGTTGATTTACACAGGGAGTATGGTTTCCAATATTACAGCAATTATCGCCACTTTCCATCAATGACCTGCAAACAGGTCATACATATCACATTGACAGTTTGAACAACTTAACAAGCATCGACCAAGAAAATAACGGTATTTATTGCTTATTAGACTTTGAAGAGAGCAGACGTGTTTTTGATCAGCTGCAGTTTATGTGTACTTTCAGTAGTTTAAAATCGTGCTAGGTAGACAAATTTGGTTGTGTAGTTAGAACTAGTGATTGTGTATAAGATATAAAAATTCTGGTGTTTGAAAATTTGTAGTTTGATAGTTATTGACGTTATAAAGTGTTAAAATATTTAAATTTTGGTATTTTATTTCAATAATTTTATTTTCCTAAGCTAAGTTTTAGATAGCATAGTTGTTAGTCATTAAGTGCTATTGTGAAGCTAGGTTGTGCCCTATTGTTGTTCTTCCATTCATTGAACTGACCTGAGATAACAGTCTGGTGCCTGAGTGAAAATCTCCTCCTAATCCCTTTGTGAACATTCTGTGACAGATTGCTGGTGATAGATTTCTATACCTGGATACCGATTGACACTATCTACTCGGATTATCTAAACAAACTTTGGATTAACCCCACCTGGATAGTTGATTGACTCTATTCATTTGGAATTCTTACACAAACTTTGGATTTTACCCCACCCACTTTGAACTACCAAGGACAATGGGCCGTACAAGCCGAAGTGACAAACACCGCAATGAAAGCAGGGGCTCCCGTGACAACACACACATGTCAAGGAACAAAGGTGATATGGATGATGCATCCATACAGAAACAACTAGCAGAGCTCACAGAGTCTGTGAACTTTTTGGGAAAGGACATTCAGGATACCAAACGAGAAACAAAGGAAATACGTTCCCTCATCAAAGAAATCGCGGATCTCAAAGACACCATCAAGAAGAAGGACGAGAGAATTCAGTCACTGGAAACTCGAGTAAATGATCTAGAACAGTACTCCAAAATAGACAATGTGATAATCTCTGGTTTTGATGTGCCGTCGTACGCTGCCGTTGCCCGTGTTGCCTCTAACCAGGAGGCTGACATCATCAACGCACAAGATCTCAACCTTCTGGAAACCAATGTGTACAAGTTGTTCAAGGAGATCGGCGTAGATGTAACGACAGACGACACTTCTGCTGTCCACCCTCTACCGACCAAAAAACCAGGACCTCAACCGATCATTGTTAAATTTGTTAACCGCCACAAGAAGCAACAAGTAATGGCCGCTCGTAAGAAACTCACCGTCACTGAGGATAGACCCAACCCCATATACATCAACGAACACCTGACACCACACAACTCCAAACTCCACGCTGAGGCGAGACAAATGCGTAGACAGGGTATCTTTGCGTACGTGTGGGTGAAGGAGTGTAAGGTGTACGGACGTTTAACGAAAGACTCCCCTGCCATATGGATTAAAACGGAGAGTGATCTTGCAAGTCTGCGGCCGACGTAAGTAACTATTACGTAATGGTTGCATACGGAATACAAACTTGGAACTGAACACTGACTAACGATGACGAATAACGATTTGGACATTTTGCAACTTAATAACGTATGTTTTTCAGAAATTTTTCCGTTTACAAACTTAAATGACAATGAATTTTATCAAACAACGAATGACATTAGTGAAAAACTAGCCTACATAATGGAAGTTTGTTCTAATTATACACAAACTTCCAAGGCTTGTGAAACTGATTCTTTTGATGAGGATATCGACCCCGATCTAAATTTTCATAACAAATTGAAAAATGAATGTAAATATTTAACTGAAGATAAATTCACTTCCCAAATTAAATATTTTAATAATTTTAGTGTAATTCATTTCAATTGCAGAAGTCTTAACGCTAATTTTAATAAAATCTTAGATTATTTATGTAGAATTAAATCAGAATTTGATGTAATAGCCCTATCAGAAATTTGGTCAAATGACAAAGATTGTACAATGTTTGAATTGAATAATTATAACTTTTACTCAATAACTCGTCCACATAAAAGAGGTGGTGGAGTTGCTCTGTATATAAAAAAGAATATAGAACATCACAAAATTGAAAACCTCAGTTATAGTAAAAAGGATTTATTTGATATAGTTACAGTAAAATTGAAATTAAACAAAACCAAGAATATTGTAATCAGCAGCGTATATAGACCCCCGGATACTAGCATTTCTGATTTCAATCTCCATATAGATAATTTTCTTGATACTGTAAAAAGTAAACATATATATTTATGTGGTGATTTTAATATTGATTTGTTAAACAGTGACAGACATACTGATACTAGCCATTTTGTAGATTTAATGTATGCTAAAGGTTTATACCCTTTGATTACCAAACCCACCCGTATTACCCGCCATAGCAGTACTCTCATTGATAATATTTTTACTACTGAGTATAATAATGATTTAAAATGTGGTATTTTAATTAATGATATTACCGACCACCTTCCAATTTATCATACATGTAAATATATTGTTGATAGAAAGAAAACTGATGTAATGTATAAATACAAGCGTGATATGAATAATGTTGATGCATTTGTTAATGATATAAATGATGTTAATTGGAGTAATGTTGTAGATAATGATGATCCTAATATGTGTTATGATATATTTATTGATAAATTTACTACTGTGTATGACAAACATTGTCCATTTGTAAAAGTTAAAATTAAATCTAAAAAAATTGAGAAACCATGGTTAACTAATGGATTGTGTAATGCTATTAAAAAGAAAAACAACTTGTACAAAATATTTTTAAAATTCAAAACAATTGATTCTGAACTTCGCTATAAAAAATACAAAAATAAATTGACATTTATTCTTAGACAAGCTGAAAAATCACATTATACCAACCTTTTGGATAAACATAAAAGTGACATGAAAGAAACGTGGAAAATTTTAAATAGCTGTATAAAAAATAATAATATAGACACAGTGCCCTCTTCTTTTGTTTGTAAAAATGAATATTTAACTAAGCCTAAAGATATTGCCAATGGATTCAATGATTTCTTTGTTAATGTCGGCCCAGATCTAGCTAATACAATACCTGTACCAAAAGATAAAAATTTTCGTGATTTTATAAAAGATGAAAATAACAATTCAATGTATCTTGAACCTACTACCCCATTAGAAATATGTAATATTGTTAGAGATTTTAAGTCTAAAATGTCATATGGATATGATAATGTAGATATGGTAGCAGTCAAGAAAACTATTAATTGTATATCTATTCCATTGTCACATATTTTTAATAGGTCACTGTTAACTGGTATATTTCCTGATGCTATGAAGATTGCTAAAGTTATAACTATATTTAAATCTGGAGATAAACAAAGTTTTACAAATTATCGCCCCGTCTCGTTGCTGCCACAATTTTCAAAGATACTTGAGAAAATTTTCAATAAAAGATTAATGAATTTCATCAATAAACATGATATTTTATATAGTGGACAATATGGATTTAGAAATAACCTTTCTACATCATTAGCCATTATGGATTTGGTAGAAGAATTAACTACTTCAATGGACAAATCTAAATATACAATTGGAGTATTTATAGACCTGAAGAAAGCTTTTGACACTATAAATCATGATATTTTAGTAAAAAAATTAAATATGTATGGTATTCGAGGCGTAGCATCTGACTGGATTAGAAATTATTTATCAAATCGTAAACAATATGTGTTATTTAATGATACCAATTCTGACATGTATGATATTATGTGTGGTGTACCACAGGGATCCATTTTAGGTCCTGCCTTGTTTATATTGTTTATTAATGACTTGTGTAATGTATCAAATATATCAAATTTTATACTTTTTGCTGATGATACAAATATTTTCCAAACTGGTTCAAATCTTGAAGAACTATGCAAATCTGTCACTTGTGAACTTGATAAACTGGCGATTTGGTTTCAAGTCAATAAATTATCTTTGAATGTAAAAAAAACTAATTTTATGATTTTTACTAATCATAAAGTAAAAGGAAATATTAACATATATATAGATGATACAGAAATTGAAAGAGTATATAGTACCAAATTTCTAGGTGTTATTATTGATTGTAAATTAACCTGGACTGAACATATCAAACATGTCAAGAATAAAATTGCTAAGAATTTATATATTTTGTATAAAGTTAAACATATATTTAATCAAAACTCACTTCGTTCTCTCTATTGTTCCCTAATATTGCCATATTTGAATTACTGTTGTGAAGTTTGGGCAAATAATTGTCCTACTAGAATAAACAAAATTATTACAATGCAGAAAAAAGC
>WNLI01216947.1:0-12583 GCA_025802215.1 Wirenia argentea | reverse complement strand
AGGTCACACAAACAAAATGTAGCGACGAGAACCGTGCAACGGAAATTTATCGGACATTTTACGGCGGACGGCCTAATGTGACTATGTAGTACGTAGCTAGGAAGATACTGCTACTGATTTGCTTGTCAGCATGCTTATGAGCGCGCCTTTTACAGTCCCACCCAATTGTGTTCCATCTAAGGAGAATAGGCCTATAGACGATTGTGTTGGCTCACGGTGTAGTGGTTAGAGGATGCGCCTTTCAATCGAGAGGCCGTTACTTACACAGATTATTCCCGGGCTTTCCACCCGCATTTGAGACACATGTACAATGTACATGGCACCGTGGACAGATGCACATACCCACTTTTACAGCTGGGTCAACATGGGCAGTAACGTAACAAATACACATGAGTCAAACTGTAATTTTTGGTCCTGCAGGTGCGTATTGAATCCGGGACATCTCGCACAAGAGTCTAACACACTGCCGTTCCACATTTCGTCATACTTGCATAAGTTCTTACTAAAAATATATCAAAACAAGAAACTTACCGTAAATTTCCACGATCATCCCGAGGGGCATCACGAGGAGCGACACGAGTAAATCCGCTAGTGCGAGGGACAACAGGAAGTAGTTTGTCATGTTCTGGAGACGTTTCTCCATTCCGATAGCGAGACATACGAGAAGATTACCTCCCGCTGAGGCTAGGATGATCAGCAAGAGCCCGAACATGCCCCACTGCGATGGTTCTGATGAGTCGGTGGTCGCGTTGCGGCTGCCGTTGGAGGTGTTCGTTTGGATATTCATGCTTAATGTTGTGATCGTTCTTTTATTTCATTTGTTTTTGGTGTACTTGTTGTTATGTTGCGCAACATCTTCATGGTCGCGGCGTGGTACGTAACGTGTGTTTGAAAAGTGGAGTGATGATTTATGCTAAACTGATTTATCATAATTTACAACGGGTGTTCATGCTGTTAAGAGGTGTGGAGGAACATTTTCATGTAACAGAATGTTTACAAAAATAATTGTCGTATTCTTTGAGAAGTAGGTATCCAAGTTCTTGACCTCGATTTGTTGTGTGTATATCCATTTTGATGAAATCAAATGCTTAGAAAATTTACATTCATAGAAATCAAACTGTGACATTGTTTTGAACTTCATACGTGATTTTGTAGGTATTCTTACGTTATATATCCATTAGTGGTTGTTTGTTGATCGATAATATCTTGAAAAGCTACGCACGTATTGAGAAGATCTTGTGAAGCGTCCATAGTTTAATCGTATACTCTTGAGAAGTTAGCACGGTAGTGTTGGTATCGTTGTCAGCTCTCTGTAAAAGAAAAGAAAACTGTTTATAAAACAGAATATTTTGCGATAAATTGTAGACAAAAATTCCCAAAATAGGCATTGAACGCTCTTATCAAATTTTAAGTGCATGTTTACTTAATAATGACTACGTTAACACTTTCTAAAACGTTTTAATGTTGACGGACATATTATCTAAATTGTATAAACCACAGGTGCATAATTATGAGCTAATACCACCTGCTGACTGCCGCTGATAAACATTGATATTATTTTTTGATAGTAAAAGTACAGAAAATACCAATTATTACCATCAGCATGTACATGACTTTTGCAAGTGTTACTTATCTACCATAATATAAATTGAGATTGAAGTGATCTTTATTTGTGAGCACGGTAATAGTTCTGTAAGTCGAATAATCCAGTAAATTGAATCGTACATTAACTGTGATTTATTCTACAAATAAACGTGTGACAAATAAGTGAAATTAATGGTTGAATCACGCACGAATATCCTGGAACCAACACAATACAGTCAATCAAGTAGACAAAATACGGGACTTCGTGACCGTAGTCGACGTTACACAGAATTTCCTAAATCAATATCGTCTAACCATTGGCTGTGTGAGGAATAGCAATTAACTCGGTATATAACAATTTACCCGTGTATGATATATTTATATTAGTAATTAATCGGTAGTGTGATCAGTCTGATATACGTATAATGTACGGTATATCGTGAATGCCAGTTCCCAGATAAATATGACAAATAATTTCAACTTTGTGACTCACTCGCGATGGCCAATGTTTTGTATGATTACTCACAATATGAGACAAACTACGACATCATGCACCTTGTCCCACTGGTGTGGGGTCGGCCACTCGAACCTTCTCTCTCCATTTCCCCCTATTCTGTGCATCCCCTACTTGACTACTCCTTTCAACTGTATATCCCTCCTGGTGACATCCTTCCATCTTAGTCTCGGCTGTCACGTTTAACATTGACAAACAACTATGATAGTATGTATATGTATATATTATATTAAATTAAATAACCATATCAAATCTATTAAACTATGTATATATTCTAAAACCTAAATAATGTCATGGTTACAATAAATACAATACTATCTATGTCGGTAAATTCAATGAACTACTATAACTCAATTATTCCACACATGATTATCATTATACGGCATTATTCTGATCCTCTCCTAACTCAATAACTATGATGTCATAAACTTAAAACATAAAATTAAAGGCATATACCGTCACATCGGCCTTCCCACGCTTCTTGCTCCCATTATTGGTAATTCACTCGCTTTCCTGACAATACTCGTTTCCTCTGTTCTGTGTACATGCCCAAACCATCGCAAACTCTCTCTTGCCTTCTCTACTATATCAGCAACACCTCCCATCTCTCTCACTGTTTCATTTCGTTTCGTTTCTCGTAGTGACATGCACAGCAACCGAAACGGTGAACACCATATAACAAAATCAAGTTGTATACACATTTTGTCTTAGGATAGTAAATGTAAAATCATGTTCATGTCAAAATACCATGAGGTATCCACTATTTATGTTCCTATGTTGTTCCTATTGTAAATAGTGTTAAGATGGTAAATGTAAACTCATGTCCTAGTGAAAATATCAGGAGCTCTCTCCATATGTCTAAGTACTGTGTAATATGGTTTTGTACTATAATGTGTTGCTATTTGTGTTAGTAGGTAAATGCAAAATCATGTTATGTCAGAAACAACAAGCATTTCCCTTTTTTGCCATTTTCAATATGTATGTTTGGTAATTTTCGGTATTTTTTAGCAACATCTGTTAATGAGTGTTAACAACAAGAGAAATATTAAGCATGTGTTGAATTTGAGTACATTAACAACCTCGGCAGAAATACCAAAGAATGTTCGAATACATGAGAACATGAGTACAAGAACGACCTCTGATATCCGCAAGCAATGCACATCCATTCTATACTGAGTACATTGTACATTGACAATGTCAGTACAAATACCAAAGAACGAGTACAACTGTACAAGAACGAACTGACCATCCACATCCATTCTTTTACTGTAGTGAGTACATTGTACATTGACAACCTAAGAAACCAAAGAATGCTTGAATAGGTGGTGTGTGTGTGTGTTTGTTATCGAGGCATGTACCCAGCTTAGCTAATTGACAAGTGGTCAAAGTTCACGGATTACGATCCTCAAAATGAGATGGCTAAAAACTCTGTAAAAAGGAGCACAGTCCATCTGAACCCCAAAACGAAAAGAAAGACAACCATTGCTCAGCCTGTACAGGCCGAGATACTTCCCTGACCACTTCCCTGTCAGAGTACAAGAACGAACTCTGACAAGCAATCCACATCCATACTGTACTGTAGTGAGTACATTATACATTGACAACCTAAGCAGAAATACCAAAGAATGCTCGAATACATGAGAACATGAGTACAAGTACGAACTATAGTGAGTACATTGTACATTGACAATGTCAGTAGAAATACCAAAGAACGAGTACAACTGTACAAGAACGAACTGACCTCCACAACCATCCATATCTATTCTGTACTGTAGTGAATACATTGTACATTGACAAATTAAGCAGAAATGCCCAACAATGGTGACAAGTACAAGAGTACAAGAACGAACTCTGACCTCCGCAATGCATTCTGCACTTAATACACACAATTGAATACAAGCGAATGCGTCGCCTATCTAATGTCATTATCTCGTAAATTCCCTTTGAGGGATGGGTGTGCGGGCGACGTATGTCGTGATGTATCTGATTAACATGTCCAACAGTTACGTAAAAAAGTGTGTGTCGCATTGTTTATTACCATGTATCGGATTAGCATGCTAATTAGTGCAACAGAGGCCATTTGTATCAAAATTTGTGAGTCCGAGCCCGCATTGGGATGTATTTTTTCATTCCATTGCGTTTTATTCACTTTACATAACACGTAATAAATGACACGTAAGATACTGTGTTTGAAAATTCTATTATATTACACTACCAAAAAACTGTTACACCCCTCGACAGTGTCGGTCTCGCCGACCACCATTCTCAAAGAGTGACGAGTGACGTCACTGCGCCAACGTCCCAGCATTCAAACATTGAATCTATCCTACCTGATGAAACTATTCAGTTACGTAAGATACTGTATAACAACTTTACTATTGTAAAAGCCGAAAGTCACCCCACATCCCAAGTCAACTTTATCGCTATTTTATATAACATCATTTGGAATACATGAATATGGAATTTGTTTTACAGCGAATGCGAATGATTAAAGTAATCCCCAAAAGCTTACTATTTTAATATCCGCAATTTTCTATTTTTGTATTACATGTAAGCTCCCCTTTTTCCATGCATAACAAACAGTTTGGCGTTATCAAAACGGGAAATATAACGCCAACATCCAGGACAATTTGGATTTGCATTCCTCACGGGTATTAAAATAATAAGGATAAATATTGTGTAACGCTGAATGTTAATCACTATAAATAACCCTAAAAATAAATTGGTCCATATATGGAAGCGAGGATGGGAAATATGACTATAATTTGCTCAATGATAGATGAGTCCAGCTGAGTAGACCAATGCTAATCTCAGTACTAGTCTGGATGTAATAAAACACCTTACATAAGTATATTTTCCAGTATAGCGTTGTTAAAATTACTGTTAGATATATACTCATAATATCTTAATTTGGTCAATAATTGACAAAATTCAGATATTATGAGTATATATCTAATAAGTTATGATCAATTATTGATCATAACTTATTTGATACCATGGGAAAGATGGATCATTTTTCTTTAAGGCTGTGTGCGAAATTCTATGATGCGCATCCAATTTTGTCATGATTCTTCGATGAAGTTTCCAATAATTGTAGCATCTCATTCTCCATCTCAACATCATTGTCGGTTCCATTCACCATTTTGAAATTTCAGAAATTCCTGAATATATGAGAATTTCTGGGTAATTCCACATGGCATAGATGTATATATGGGTGATGATTGTATTGTACGTACTACATAAGCCCATCTACGCTGAATTACATGTGACACATTTAACTCATCCAGTTGCGGCACCCTGAAACGCCAATGGTCCAGTGGTCCAATACATGCAATGAAGTAGCGCCTATGTACATTAGCCTACATACACAAAACATAACACATGATCAAATACACATAGTACGCCTACACTCCTGACCAGTGTGTAGTACCTGTTCACCCAACGCCCACCCGGCAGTCCATCAACGCGAAAAAATCAAAGAAATGAAATGTCCAAATTGATTCTCATCTTGCTGTGAACATAATTGCCACTTGCGGGGAATCGGACAAGTGTCGGCACATTTATGCCAACAAAATCATGCCACAGGGGTAATTGGTCCGCAAGTTGGGATAAGTGTTTGTTTTAGATTGTTTGTCTTCGCCAACTACTTGTATGTTGTTTTGGGTGTCTAACGATAATTGATAATTATCCTTTGTCTCCAACATGTATTGTTATATTTATATATTGTTTTGTGTGTGGCTATTTAATTGACAATGTTTTGTGCTTGATTGCTTGTCTGCAACATGTATTGTTATATTTATTTATATGTTGTTTTGTGTGTTGCTATTTAATTGATAATTATCATTTGTCTACAACATGTATTGTTATATTTATATCTTGTTTTGTGTGTTGCTATTTAATTGAGATTGTGTTTGGACATGATTGCTTGTCTGTTCCTATTTAATTGTGTTTATTCTTGATTGTGTGTTTGCAATTACTACTCTTGTCTATTGTTTCGGGTAAGTGGGTTGATGTTGTACCGGTATTAAGTCTTTATAACGCCTGTCATAATTTTATATGCATTAAAAAACAAATTATTTTGTAGGATCGAAACACCTTACTTACAACTTACAGTCTAGTGTCTATAAACACGCGGAAGCTGGGACCATTAAATGGCGGTGGAGCACCTTTACAAAACATATAGCCGTAACCTCAGTCAAAAACACTTCTGGTTATTGTAAAAAGCAAGTGAATCAGCATCTAGGTAACCAAATTGTGAAGTGTACATTTTTCTTACCTACATAAAATTTTTAGTATGCTTCAACAGGATAAGACAGTTTTATGTTTTTGTACCCGCAACTCAACTAATGACATAATAACATAAGAAGGATAAGTCTTCGAGCTGTCTCTGTAAACCTATCATAAGCGGTAGGTCTATAGCCAATATCATCTGTCTAGTTTCTCATGAAAAAGTAGAACACTATAAAATTGCTAATTGTGAATTCATATACAGGTGTACGAATCAGAAAATCCCTTCACAGACACACTAATTACCTACGCAGGTAGAAAGTCTGAGCTTGGATTATTGATGTCTGTCATGTAATACTATTTTGTTGATTAAAAAAGCCCCAAGGGTGTAATTAGAGAAACTAATCAGGCCTTCAAAATCACCTTGATCCCATGGTAATATGATATCAATGACTTGTTATAATGTAAACCAAAATATATAGCCTTAAAAACTTTTATAAAACCTAAATATATTCTTGAAAAACGTATCATTTTTCAGCTTCATATGGATACGATTGTATACATGTTACAGGTTATAAAATTATGCGCGAATAACATTGCATATAAAAATCTATAACCAACACCAAGATTGCCAATTTCCATCTACCTATTCTATAGAGGCATCACTCAAAACCACTCCCTCGCTATATAGGGTAAACGGTCAAGATGGTGGCTATTACCATAACACTGAACAGTGGTCACTACGGAATAGACTGTCGTGGCGAAATGGCTGTATTTATAGGAGTCGGTCAATGGGACATTGTTGACCATCGCATAATCACGGCTACCCAGTACATATATGTCATTGGGCCACGCTCCTTTAGGGTTGGGTATATACAATTGCAACTGAGTCAGTCCAGTACATATATGTCATTGGGCCATGCTCCTTTAGGGTTATGTATACAATTGCAACTGAGTCAGCCCAGTACATATATGTCATTGGGCCATGCTCCTTTAGGGTTAGGTGTATATAATTGCAACTGAGTCAGTCCAGTACATATATGTCATTGGGCCATGCTCCTTTAGGGTTAGGTGTATACAATTGCAACTGAGTTACCGGCCCGAATATATGAATTTGGGTTATATTTGGTTTGTATTAGGCTGGTGTTTAATACTGTACGTAACAGATAATCAGGTAGGTAATCACATAGGTTGCGCTTGGCGTTTTGGGCACTGGGCAGCCCATTAGGGTAACGGTTCCTTGAAATGAGTCACACTTGCGCATGTCACAATACGATCAGTTGGATGTTGTCATATTCCATCCAGGACAAAAACCTTGTTCTTATATTATTGTCAGATACCACTGCAATTCAGGTATCTTTGACATTTTATAGTCTCTTCCAGAGGTATGTGTGTCTTCATACTGAACTGAGAGTACGTAGTATTGTACCAAACTTCATCCTTTCATGTTTATTTGCACTATGGCTTCGGCTGTATACATAGCATTGTTCTGCTTTGCACTACGAACCGGGATGAGCTCCAGATTCTATTTGTCACTTCTGCGGCTACAAAGGAATTACTTTTTTCTTGATCAAAAAAGCATCGCTGGTATTCCAAATCGTAAAAGGAATATGTCTTCAAAACTTCAAATCCCGGTTAATTTAAGTAACTGTTTGTTTGCTTAGGAGGCTAGGATACTATTCTTGGCATGCTAGCGACAGTTAACATAGTCGCCCTATATGTATGTCAATAGGTCAATGGAACAGGGTGCAACGAATGATTACACAGTGACTTTTCTATTAGATGTAAATCCAATCAGAGATCGTTCGCCCGGCACCTGACGTTCATCCGTAGTTCATCCGTCGTTCATGCGACGTTCATCCGTAAGGACTCACACTATCTCGACTGACATACCGCGGCTTTGTCGAAAATCTAATTATGATGACAGACATTGGGTCCAAATAATGTGGCAGTAGGATGTTTGATGCCGATGTACCGATTCCAATTTGATCGTTTCGTGTGGCAGATGACATAATTACAGTCTTGGGATAAAGTAGTTATAGTCCGACACTCTGACGTACGTGACGGTACGTCAAGTGAACAGTAAGTAACCTTGACATTCTGAGACTGAGATATGGTCCTAGAAATACAGATACATAACCTGTTTCAGTTCATTATATGTAAGGGAGGGGTTGCACCCCCTCGGCCCTCGCACAGGCCATGATGTAGGCCCATAGGGGTACACTCAGTTACATCATTACTGCTGCAATATGATGAACCCCCCTCGGCCCTCGCACAGGCCATGTTTTGGGCCCATTGCGATACACTCTGTTACATCATTACTGCTGCAATATGATAACATCGAGTTTAACGTAACGGTAAGATACAACAATGACCGGCTCCCCAAGCATATCAGTCAAATTGCCCCAAGATGTGAGTATGCCCAGTCATGCTGTGCACCTACCATCCTGGTTTATGCAGAATCAGATCACTTAGCCATGAGTGGAGGACTAGACCAAACCCCTCTCTCCCTCAAACAGCATTAATCTGACGTTGCATCCTAATGAGGCTATAGCGGAGGGAAGGAATGCCCCTGGCACCTTTGGTGAGGTTATCACCCCGCCACCTCTACGAGGGTTTTAACAAGTTTTCCTTATCTGTGAATACATAACCTCTCATATCACCGAGATGTTATGTAATTTATTGGTTGGATTCAACGCAAAACACTTACTGATATTTGTGCTTGTATTATTTGTGTACACAGAATATTACAATCACATATCAATTGGAACCAGTTGTTGTAGCCATAACAACTCTTTCACCATACAAAAGATACAAAAGATGTTAAATATTACACGATGTACAATTTATATGTCAAAATTCCTGTCTTGTGATGACGATAAGCGTTTTGTTCGTTCCTGTCTTGTAAAGGTCTTTGAGAGTTGGCATTTGATTGAGTTTATCTCATGGTAATTGTGTTATGTAGTGTAAGATATGGCATACTTTGTCGATTACATTCCGTATATTGCGTACAGCCTTACGTTAATGTTGGCTCAATGTGTCTATCTGAAGGGAATAATAAATGGAATAAGCTGTGGAAGAATATTCCTTACCTACTGTACTAAACCAATTAATGACATGATTCAGATTGTATTTATCAGGAAGTCGATAATCCAGATTATCCAGATAATCCAGAGTACCGTCGTGCAACAATAGTAGTTACACCATAGTTTACCGTTGGACATGGCCTGATGTCTCACGGAAATTTATCGTGTTTAACACAGATTTTCTACCACGATCGACAATATTTAATGACACATTAACGCAATCATCTCATGGCCTTGTAGCGTAATGGTTAAGCTCGCAGTCAACAGCCCAATTTCAATCCCCGGCTGCGCCAATTTTTTTTTTGTTAAATTGAGGAGCAACTTAGAGCATGAAAATTGTCCTCAAATCACGGTATATTAGTACTGCGATTTCCGTGGGACTTGGGGATTTGTCTCACGGTCACGTGACGCGAATTGACCAATGAAAATGCCTGTAACAAAATGATCGTGGTAGAAGTAGCTTCGTATCAGAAGAACATTGTCTGGGATATTATGTGCATGTAGTCAATGCTATAATAGCATTGATAGCCGACGCTAGCGTTAAGTTGGTTTTTTTTGTACGTATCATATTTTTATTCGAGTATTACACAGTATATGAATGTTAGCTGCTATAGACCAATTTATAATGATATTCAAATGAATATGCGTGTACTCAGCTTGTGGAGGCAATAGACAGCTTGTGGAGGTGTCCTTTGTTATCAATGTAAACATTGTCCTGGATTCATCTATAACCACCAAGTGCTAGCCTATAAATTTATGAAGTCATTTATTTATAGAACAACAAAATCCAAGATGGCCACCTATTACGGAATAGTATAGTTTGTATTAGCCTTGAAAGGTTAGCAATTGTTTGTTTACACCTAAGTTCTTCTTTTCTTTATTGATCCTCAATCATGTCAATTCTCATCACAAATATCTCAGAAAAATAAGCTATTTTCCGAGATATGTGTTGCGTGTCTATTCATAAATTGTCAAGGCTTATCATTGTTGAAGAAACGCTGTCATCCCCCGTCAAGATCCATTAACTTACTAAGTACAATAGCACTACGTAATCTTCGTTCATACACACGAAAGTGATCTCTCTAACGAGCGTCACATAAGGAACCGAAAAAATTTGATGTATCTCATGATCATCATTCTCATGTATACACACCCGTCAATCGCAATTTCCCTCAGCACGGGTGTTACTTAGCACGAGCACGGGCTGCGCGGCACTCCACGAGCGCAGCCTGCGCGGCACTCCACCCGCCCACTTAGCTGCGTCTTATTACCGTGTTATCACCGAGATAGCCGTCGGGTATAATCATTCACTTCATGGTCCCGTGAGTCACGCTGAGCGACTGACACCGCGCCGAGCGACTGACACCTCGCCACCCGCCAACAAAGCAATATTTAACCACCACTGGTGTCCGCGAGTATCGATGTAATTTATCTGATGATGATGGCGAATTTTACGCGTTGAAAGCTTGTTTTTCCGAGAAATTTGTGATGAGAATTGACATGATTAAAGATCAATAAAGAAAAGGAGAAATGTGTAAACAAACGAATGCTACAATATTGTGCTAACTAATACATTGTCTTTCTTGACTACGTTTCGTCGATCTCGGTCATCCGCAATGTAGATCATGTCACTGATTGTGTTAGCTTGTTGACCTAATTGCTAAAACCGATTTGAAGTGTGTGGATAGTAGTGGTTTCTTTGCGTCGTGTGTATGTATTCAAGATTAAATATCACTCGGAAATCGTGTCGTGATTATTGTTTGCGTCAATTTGAATCATGGTTGTGTATTGCTGCATTATTGCTCGATAGCAAATTTTTGCGCGATAGCAAATTTTTGCGCTTAGCAAATCCTTGCGCGATAGCATATCCTTATTGCCAGGATTAGAAAATCTGATTAATATAATATATATATGATGCATGCTGTACATAATTATACGTCATTAGATGCCTTATACTGGACATATAATAATTATGTTGTATTTAGGCCTATATAGTGGTAAATGATACGTGTCGTTCGTGACAAGTAATATAATCTTTTAAAACCTGTAATCTCGGCAGTCAATTATATTCAATGTTTTTAGATTGAGAAACTAGGCTAGAAAGTGAGTGTAGATTACAGATTGACATGCATCCAATAAAATATAGCTTTTAAATTCCAAAAAGTTCCATGTATCTCAGTAAGAAGTCTGATATTCTTCCATTAAGAGGCATGGAATAATAATTGAGTTTGGGTTTTTTCTTCGGCACTTTTTATCATCATCTGAGATGAGAACACTTTGCTACTGCTGGTGCTGGGGAAACATCGTGAAGACTGAAAAACCCCAACCACCGACAACGCTCCCACTGAGTTTATCATTGACGGCAGAGGCTCCAGACTAGACCAAATTAATGGCCAAAGTCTGTGGTTCCATCCACCCCTCACCTGTGCTTCCACTGCACCTATCCGCAAATTTATATTCGGTTTACAAACTTACATTATTTGTTGTCACCAGCATGCATAAATAAATAATTATTGTGATTTATTTGTGATTTATAACACTCCGTATGGTTCTCTTTAACTCTTTGACTGCCAGCACCCTCATATCCCAAATGTTTTTGACGTATCAGTACGTCTTTGGCAATCAAGGAGTTGATCGATAAGTAGGTGACAAGATAACATAATCCTATCGAATTATTCATTCATGACCACGACGAGTCTGATGACCTTCAATATGTTTACTGTTGAATGGACCGAGGATTTGATGCTATTCTCGGAAATCGGAGAAGTGGAATTATAGACGCGGGAGATAATACCGGGTGGTAAATCAACGAGACATCGCCGTCATGAGTGAGTCAAATAAGTACTGGTAAATCAGCTTCTGAGATCGCCATCGTGGGTCAATGAAGCTGTAAAAATCGGCGAGAATCACAGGATAAGTGTTGGTATCACGTTCTCTTGGTCAATATGAAGAGTTGGTGTTACGGTAAAGCCGTATATATATGTGTTGATTGGGGTTTGTTAATCTTCTGTCGGTCACTAAGCGTGCTACTTAATTGTGTCGTTAGGTAGTCGTTAGGTAGTCGTTAGGACTGGTCAAGGACGGATTGTGGGAGGAATACAATAGCTATTTATAGAACTTTTATTTCGGTTGAGATACGATAGTCTGCATCCACCCTATAAAATGAACAACA
>WNLI01216837.1:0-12583 GCA_025802215.1 Wirenia argentea | reverse complement strand
ATAAGCCTATAAAATTTCAGCTCTGTACCTCAATTCCTTCTGGGTCAGTCCGGGAACTTATTGAATGCCCCTCGTACTAAGGCAGTATATTAACCCTACTCCTACTATGTAGGTGGACAACCTCTGGCTATCTCCCGCTAAGAAGACCATCTTAGTGTGAGATGCTCTCCTTAACCATATGTTGTCCACCTACATACTAGGGGTACGGTTAAGATACTGTTTTAACATGTAGGCATACTTTGACCTTCAATACCATCCCTATCATCCCTCAAAAGATACTATATATTTGCCTAGAGTATCCCTTTAATGTAAAATGTAAAGCGTCATATTGCTATACAGTATACTCTTTACACTTTTGGATCTATCACTATTCGGCAGATGTTACCACAGACAATGTGATCGCGCTATATAAATCAGAAGAAAGGATTGGATTAATGCAGCAATTATGTATGGTGGAAAAAGTCGTGAAGACTGACAAAAACACTAACCACCGACAACGTTCCCACTGATCCTCCTGCGCTCAGTTTATCGTCGACACCAGAGCCCCGAGAGTATAGGTGAACCACATCATACCAAATGAATAGGCAAGGTCTGTGATTCCATCCACTACACCAATATGACATTTTATCTCATACTTTAATAAAATGCAGGCTGCTGATTGGTCAATCGACGTTCCATAAATCTCCGTATCGCACTGCCGTATGTAACGACGTGTTTAGATCATGTATTAGGTTCAGTTATGAGATAAATTCTTTATTGTATGGTTAGGTGTTCCATACGGGATTTCACTGGCACTCGGGTTAATGTATTGCACTCGGCTTACGCCTCGTGCAATACAATAACCCTCGTGCTAATAAAATCCCGTATGGTATAATATATACAATATATACAATAACTAATATTATTACCGTTAATAAATGAATGCTAATGCAGAATTTTTCAGTGCCAAAAATTAAAGTCACTTATCAAGGTCATGTTCCCACTTCGAATATACCCCAAAATTTCCATTTTGTTCATTTTTAAACTGTGACCTTGGCCTTTTATAATTTGACATACCCACTCACATGAAGGTATGTCATGGCATCAGTTTGTACAACATATTGTATTATACGTAGGTCAAAGATCAAGGTCATCCAGGTATGTTAAAAAATCATGATTTTGGGGTATTTTTAAAGTGTGACCTTGATCTCATCGAGTGACCTTTGACCTTCAAAAAAGGAATTATTAATACATCTTACTTATTAACCAACTGCTAAAATATAATTCATATACCTCATCTAGGTCATGGAAAATTGATGCAATAGGTACTAAAATTCGTCATTTTTTTCCATAAATGTTAGACCTTTGACCTTGAAATAAAAAAATGACAAATAATTTTATTTAGCATTTCATATGTGGATGGTATAATGCCGATTGCTATCATAGTAATTGAAGTATGACGCAAAATATATGTAATAATTTGAAGCATTTGCACCTTGGTGTATTTGATATACTATATTACAAATTTTGTTTTAATTGTGTAAATATAAAATATAAAACACATTTTTTTTACAACATTTTCAAATAGTAAATAAGCAAAAATGACGAAAAATCAACCACAGGTATTCTGTATAAAACATTTCAGTATTGAAAAATCTACTTGCCTCGAACTCTGTGGTATTATATACACTAGGCGTCATAAGAAACCTTAGTAAGGTTACCTTACAGTACATATTTTCAATTATAACGTCAAAATTACTGTTAGATATTATTATGTAATTACAGTAATATTATGCTTGTAATATCTGCATTTTTCAAGCGATCATAAGTAATCGTTATACCGTTGGAATGAGGAATAAATTGCCTTTCAGCTTATATGAGAAATTCTTACATAATCTTCGGAATAAAACATTCATTTTTTCATTCATGTTTATTTAAATGTTCATATCTTTGTTATTTGGATGCGGATATTAGAACTTCAGGTACAGAATGAAAGAACATTTATTCAGCCTTTCAAAAGTGTCAAATAATTGGTGACCACCGATCGGATAAGAGGTACAAATACTGTAAGCATATAAGTATTAAACGACAACTTGCAAGATGTCATGAAACGAAAAAAGCAAATTTAAGTAAATGGTAACCATGCATTGTAGAATTTCCCAGATAGTCAGAAAGAAAAAGTATTCCTCTTTCCAACAGCATGCAATAACTTTCGATCGCTTGAGAAATGCAGATATTTTATCTAATAGTAATTTTGACAATGCCATAATGGAAAATATCCCGATGTGCAGAGGTGCAACAAAAACGCAAAACCGATGTTTGTAGAAAGTGTTAATGGCCGTTATTCACTCTGTATTAGATCCATTTTGGTGATACTTCATATGTGGTATAACTATAAAGTGTCGAATATTGTGACAGCTAATGCATGCAATAAAGGTCAAAGGTCAATGTCATTTGACGTCACTATTAAAGATATTCATTTTGAGATGTGGTCAATTTCCTTAGAAATATAAGAGGTATCACCACAAATAAATTTTGATGGTTACAGTGGGCAATAACAATGTCTACCTTTGATGCTGGAGGTGAAAGGTCGAGGTTATTTGACCATTGTCAAACTATGTATTTTTTGGTTTTTGTCAAATAATGACAAATGAACTTTGACCTTTTATGTACATATTGCGTATCATAATATCCATCCCTCCATGTATAAATTACAATATCTCATACTTGAATAAAATGCAGGCTCCTGATTGGTCAATCGCCGTTCAACAAATTTCCGTATTGACATTGGCCGTTCAATAAATAATCTGACCGTACCATAAATCATTTATGGAACGGCTGACGTCATTTCAAGTATGAGATAAATTCGTTATGGTATGGCTAGGCGTATACGGGATTTTATTGGCACTCGGGTTAGTGTATTGCACTCGGCCACGAGGCGTAACAATAACCCTCGTGCCAATAAAATCCCGTATGGAATGCCTAGCCATACAATAACAATATTATTTCACTCATTGTCTCGTGGGAGGATAGGAATCAATGCATACAATCATATAACAGTAATTCATTGCAACAGTGTAAATGACCACCAGCTCCCCAGACTCGACAATTAAGTTATAAAACAACTCGGGCTTCCGGTTCCGCGCGGGTCCAATAACTGTTATATTCTCCTGCACGTGCTCGTTAAACCACGGAATCACGATACATACGATTTCACTGCATGTTTACAACTCCAGCCTATGCTCAATGTTATACCGTACAGTAAAGTATATCGTGACTTCACGTATTTGCCACAATAAGTATGGATCTTACAGATCGTAACGGTACGCTTTTATGAGAAAACCATGGCCGGTTACTGTCGCCTATGTAGTTATCCATACCGGTTGGATTCGTGACCGATGTTATTACATGACGCAACAATCGCACCACCGGTACTAAATTCTTCCTTTTTTACAACGCGTCATTATTCAAACATATATTATATAGATCACTATAGATCTTCGGAAAGAATCGTACATGTCTCAGCACTGTATTGTTCCTTATTGCAATCAGGTTGTCCAACATGTGTCGTTCAAAATAGACACCACAGAACACAAACAAGAACATCAACACTATGACGTTTCACTACAGATTTTCTGTGAACGTTATTGGAAGTGTTGGGCATTTTTACCGGTGGATCATTTTGTATGCATGGTGCAGTATTTCAACAAAGCTAACTATATTTCCAGAGGCACCGCCAAGTGAAATATTGGAAGCTGAGCTGTGGTGAAATACTATCCTATCATATCATCCTAAGATACACGAAGTACCTCACATAACCCCTGCTCACAAACATTCACGTACAAGTATACACCCACATATATACAGCACGTAGACCAAGTGCATATATATATATACTACATTATATGGGTACTGACCTCCTCTCATAACGCGGCTCACAATCACGTCCTCCGCCGCTTCGCTCTTGCGCACAGTGAAGCCGAATCCAGAATGAGGCTGCTTGGTGAGCTTCACCCGGATGAGGTTTGGTGTCTCCATGGCCGGACTGGCTCCTGATACCGCAGTCACCGCACTCTGTTGGGGCATAGGACAAATAAATAAAAGTGTGTCTAGTTTGAATTAATTCACATGTAGGGTTTTTTTTTAACCAGGGATGCAATTAATGGCCAGTGATATTGAGTTTTTGATAGACAGTAGACACTGTTTTAGACAGTAAAATGATATGTAAATCGAAATGAATGTCATCCTAAACCGACTCGTTGTGGGGGTACATTTTCAATAATTTACCTTTTTACGATGGGGCACTAATCACTTTGGTTTTGAAATTTCTACCTTGATACAGTCATTGAATAAAAAACACAAAAAATTAGCTAACCAAAGTCTTGATATTTGCCGATGTCACAAAATGTTTAATTCAAAACGAGACAGGTTTGGCTAAAATATCAAGTAGATCTAGAGCAATATAACGTGATGATAATTAATAATGGGATATCTACTTTCGACGACACATCTACCGTCTCCCTCGTCTGAGCGGCTATGTTTGGGGTATATCGCCATCTAGCCGAACGCACATCGATACTTTTTTTCTAGTCGAGACTTCCTGGTTCTGAATTATTTACATATTGACGCCGAGATAGACTACAAATTCGCCCAGCAAATGTGGTTGTTAATTTTATACTGACGTGACCAGGTAAAATTAGCGCCCATCGCAATTTTAAGAGCAACTTATTGCCATGTCGAAAATCTGAAAAGGTCATTTATGACATGGGTGTTTAACTGTTTATACGATCGATGATTCGATATCGTTGAGGGCTGCATGTTTTTCAAACAATAACATGGAAAATGCAACTTCTCCAGAACTAGTATGGAAACAGCGATCGGTAACCATGATCCCGCGGGTATGCTACACTGCGCAAGAAAAACGAACGGTTCAGTTTGCAAACCGCATCCACAATCTGTCAGAGCAATGCATGATTCCCCATTTAACTATGCGCTAAAGCTATAATTTTATGAGCTACCGCCCACGTTTAACTATGTGCTAAAGTTACGATGATCGTTCGCCAACATTAGACTATACATTTTGTGCTAATTTGTTAAAGTTATGCTCCACCAACATCTATCTCTGACGCAGATCCACACGGTAAAATATTTCTGGCAATACACTTATTTTATTTTGTAATCGCATGTCTCTTCTACTTAATCAAACAAATGTCTTAATTTGGAAATGGGTTGTTATATTTTATGCACGTATATCACTTAATCAGCGGTGAGCCTTTGGTTACTAGGAAATGGTGGGACATAATCAGACAAATGGGACATTATTGAGACACGTTCATCGCAACGAAATTTCGAGGGTGCTGGTTGGACATTCTTGTTCGTTTGTTTGTTCGGGTTTTTTTTTTGCGTTTTTGCGTTTATTCATAATAGGCCTATGTACAAAAATCGGAATAATTTGGTAGGCCTAAAATTATTTTATTGACGCATCTCATCTTATAAGTTATAGCGTAACAAACTGCACCACATGCAGATTAGGGTCTAATTTAACTTAAGCCGTTAACACACCAAACCTTAATCCGAGTTGATTCGAATTATGACTGATCCAAATTGATTCGAATCAACCCGGATTGGAAAAATGCATCGTTGACACATTGCATTGCTGGGTAAATCGAGGTAAATTCGCTTGGATATCGCGGTCGATCGTGACCTCTTTCTGACAGGGGACATAACTCCGTCGTTAATACCTACACATCACGTGATAAGCGAATCCGAGTTGATTCGGATTAATCGATTTTACCGTTTACACACTGACGCGCAAAGCGGGGCAAAGCGAATCGGGGGCGAAGTGGGTCGGCAAAATCCACATCGAGGAGGGGTGAGAAAATTTATCCGAGTTGATTCGGATTAATCCGAATTAAAGTGAGTTTGGTGTGTCTCGAACTTGGACCGTATTCAGATCAATCCGACTTGATTCGGATTGGGGCGGCAGTGTGTTAACGGCTTAAGGTAAGATGTAGTTCAAACAGCTGTATTATGCCGGACTGATTAGAATAGGCATATCGAATCGATTTAAAATTGATGTCTGATTCAGACATCTGATTCAAACAGATGTTTCATCTGGTTATTTGTAAAAGACAAGGTTGCCTCAAAGGAGCGTTTTATGTCGTGTTGATTACAAATCTTCCCAAGATTATCACAATCCATCGTGTAATCGCGTTAGTAAAATGATAAACAGATTTACCTCTCTTGACCAGTATTTCGGAGCATTTCGGAGGTGATTGTAAACTCTGTTGTGGTGTTACGATAGATCACAACCATCTTACAAAATACAACATCCATTTAGACTTCAAACGATTATTCACCATAAACAACTGCGGTCTGCGGGTCTGATACAGGTCTATTATCGTCATTAACAAATATTTATAAATGGTCGGCATAAAACGGCTGTTTGAACTTGGAAGTGCACTTACGCTAAGCAATGGCCATTGAGAGAATGCACATAAAATCAATTAAGAATTATTTTACATTGACAATAAAATAATATTTCACTATTGTCAAGTCAACATGCTAAAATCATTTCCAACAAACGGCCATGTGCATAAAGCAATAGCATCCCTTTTACGACATGATGCAAAAATTAACAATAATATTGAAAGTCAACATTATAAAATATTTTCCAACAAATGGCCATGTGCATCAAGTAATAGCATCCTATCAACGACATGATGTGAAAATTAACAACAAATCGTGTAATTTCACATTCAACTATTATGAGTCATAATTCTTTGATAATTCACGTAAAACTACAACGGGAAACCATGTGACTGGTTGTTGATGGTAATAAAAGGAAATTACGTCTAATTATTTGCCATTTAGGGAATGAAATATTGATTTTTACCGCAAATATGAAGAATGATTTAGCACAAGGCACTTTATTTTATCAGCATTATACAAGTATTTGTGTGTGTATGATGGAGAGGAATAAAGATATTTAATTTTAATATTTAAACAGATTCGGTAGGCCTATAGTGTACATTGTATTTAAACAATTTTAGAGTAGGCTACAAATTAAATGTTATAGTATGTTATTCATTTCAGTGATAGATCAATATGATTTGAATGTCATAATGACATAATAGGTAGGCTAACTGTGCAATATTGTAGAGCAATTTAGCGTAGTTGTAATTTTCAACATTTTCGTTGATTTCATTTTGCAGTGTAAAATTACATGTAATTAAATTATGATATTTTTGCTATAAATCGGCGAAAATTTACAGCGGTGAAAAGAACCACTTTTACCTATATATTGTATCATTTTGCATAATAACGTATAGGCCAAAGCAGTTACTGTTATAGAAATTTATCACGTTTTAAATTATGCTAGCTATAGACAAAATATATATTTTTGAATTTTCATTATCAAACATTCTCAATGTTTATAAACAAAATTTACCAATATTTACATTCCATACAATCTACCCTCCCCCATTTACCAAATAGACTACTCCATCCACACAATGGAATCACCCAATAACCCCATGAATGGCCTATCATGCAATCATTGATCAGTTCGATTAAATCCGCCCACTATGCAGGTATTGGGCCTACCTGTGCTGTTTATTATCACATGGAAGTAAATACACAGGTAGAAAGTTGACTAGGAAATACGAAAAAAAATTTGTTACTCTAACTTGTTACGTTGATGGTATTCTAGACTAGATTTTTAAAGCGATGTTGAGCAAGTTTGAGATTAAAGCTAAGACTTATACACCCTGCTATGTAAAATTGGACAAATAAATACAGGTAAAAATATATATGTTGCATCATTGGACAGTAGGCCCTAATTGACTCGGTACCTATCTAGTTAGATTAAATCTCTATGTTCAGGAAGTTTTAGGTTCAAGCTAGGAATTATACTCTGCTATGTAAAATTGGACAAATAAATACAGGTAAAAATATATGGTATGTTGAGTTCACTAGGACTAGACTAGGTTGATGTATATTTAGTTTGATTAAATCTTGTTACTCTATCCTGCTACGTAAAATTGGACAAATAAATAGAGGTAAAATATCTGTCACGTCGTTGACGGCAGTAGGTGTTAGGTTGATGATTATCTAGTTACATTAAATCTGGTTATTTTATCCTGCCAGTGAAATTGGACAAATAAAATTAATAAATGGAGGTAAAAATATCTGTTATGTCATTAACGTCATTGAAGTTGACTAGGAATAGCCGAATACTGTATATGGTATCTAGCTAGATTAAAATATGGTTACTCTATCCTACCAGGTAAAATTGGACAAATAAATACAATACATGTACAGGTAAAATAGGCCTATAGGCTATGCTATGTAGTATGTTACATTGTTTAGGTCATTGAAGTTGACTAGGAATTGTTGTTTAGAGCAGTTCAATTAAATCTATATCCTGATTCTTGATCAGTACAATTGGACAAATAAATACACGTAAAAAATATTATCTCTTATGCATGCCGTTGAGGCATTGACGTCATGGACAAATAAATACAAGTAAAAATAATTATGTGTTACATCATAGAAAAAGATTATCTCCTTTCTATGGTTAGGTACCTTAGGTTAGATTACAATGATACCATGATAAATACCATAGAAAATACAATACAATAGGTGTGAGGTCTAACACGGAATTGTTGTGCACCTAGATTAAGTCTAAAACTCGATTTACACAATGAACCAATTTGCAGTTAACCATCGCCACGGTAATATCGCTAACAAAGCCCTTGTGATTTATGGCCATTAGATGTGTTCGCATGGGACAACTATCAACATGGCTCGAATAACTTTTTTCACTTGCATCGCACTTTTTATGGTCACAAAAAACTATTGCACTTTGCATGGTCACAGCAAAATTGCACCATACTTTGCATGGTCATTGGTCACATGCACCACACTTTGCATGGACATTAGTTACATGCACCACACTTTGCATGGTCATTGGTTACATGTACCACACTTTGCATGGACTAGTTACATGCACCACACTCTGCATGGTCACATGCACCACACTGCACTTTGCATGGTCACAACAAAATAGCACGATACTTTGCATGGTCATTGGTCACATGCACCACACGTTGCATGGTCACAAATAATCACACTGTACCTTGCATGGTCAGTCACAAAAAATTGCATCAGACTTTTCACTTTTGAAATTTTCATTTAGTTTCAGTGCTCAATGCTCATGCATGACACGTGAATATTGATGAATTTGTTGTCAAATTGCCCACTACCAGTGGTATTTCATTGGTCACCGTCACAACTCACGATAGGTCAATATGCTTTTTTTAATGTTGCGATTTGTATCACCATAGTTGAAAGTTACACAATATCATAGGCCTACAGACGACCACTTTTTATGCAATCATCCATCCGATAATAAATTTCCAAGTTGGCGATGGAAAGTGGGGAATGTTAACAACGACAATATCCCTATGTAGTAAATCCACTTTTAGGTTGCACTGAATTGTTAAGAGCAGAACTCTAGATTAAATCTATCTGATAGTTAAATTGGATACACAAAACAGGTAAAAATACTTCAGTGAGCAGGTGTGATAAATTTATGATTATAACAAGATACGGTGCATTATGTCGGGAGAGTTGGATGGCTTCTGATACAATACCGGTGAGTGAATAGGAAATTTTAATAAATTTGGTATAAATTTGTTAGGAAATTTATGTATAGTGCAATGTAAATTTTTACCGAAAAATGAAATCGATGATGAAAATAGGAAAAATTTCCACTAGGCGAAATTCTCGTGAATTTTTTATTTTGTAGTAACCTACCGGCCTACATCAGTCGTTTAGCACATGAGAGATAAGGTAGAGAACATTTTTTGGTAAAAGTACAAAATAGTATAGACGTTACATATATTATTAGGTAGACTGTTACAGTAGTCGACTAGTCCTGATCATAAAGTTCCTTATGAGCTATCATATCCTTCCTTATGATGTTATTATCTGCATGCTTGTTACTTTTATGAAGCGGCATATAATAATTATGTACTGTTATCTTCAGATTATGATAACTGCCTAACTGGGCTATTACCACTAGGCCTATTAGCACTACATCTTATGACTAACAGGTGGTTTCTAAAGTTTTTTTGTCCAAATATATTATCATCCTACATAATAACACTATCTTCACGAAGTTTAAAACCGTTGTGAATTAGTCATTTCAAAACAAATTTCCATGTAATCTTAAAATATGAAGCCATACCACCGAAGGAAATCGATGGACATCAAAGACTCCAAAGTTATCAAATAGGATTTAGGATTCATAGCTACATAATTAAAGTTTTGCTTATAAAGTTTTGCTCCTTGTTTCCAAATATTATCCTATTCATAATTCAATTCATGTTTCATGAGTACAGTAGGTTATGGTAGGTAGAACGTACCAAAATTACTGTGAAACGAAATTAATCCCAAAATTGCTTTCAAGATCAATTCCCTTCATAAAACACTTGAGTAAAGCAGTAAAGTAGGTGCAAAATACTTCCACCGTGTTTGTTGTATTTCAGTTTTGGAATCCTCCATTTTGATTGCATCTATCCATCTATTATTTTACATGATGATTTTGGAACCGTACGGTACGTCACAGCTTGCTTCATTTTCTCATGTAAAATAACCTGGCCAGGACCAGTGGCGTGCTGGGCCAAAAAATCTCACCTACGAGCCGCGCCACATCTTGATTAGGGCCAGATATTACGGACAGGCGCCACATCTTGATTAGGGCCAGATATTACGGACAGGCTGACAAGATGATCTTCAGTACTCTGTACTCAGTACTCTTCAGATCAGTATTCTTTTAGAATTAAAAGACGTGCATATTCTGATATTCATCAACCAGTGATAAATGCACACACCAGTTTTTGTGAAAAACTACAGTTTTTAAATATTTGTGTACAATATTTTCTGGACAACGCCGTACCAGACCATAATTTTCTGGTGTTGAAGCTGTATTACAATTTGTATTCCAAGTTCATCATAAATCGTGAAGTGTTCCTCCAAATTCCGAACAAAGAACTTGTTTATTTCCTGCATTTACAACTCCTATTACAAGTTCAAATAACTCAAGTCTGTTTGTCCACCGCGCGCAATTAACTCCTTCGCACAATTTAGCCACCACAAATGAGGCTATTTAACCCCTCCACTGCCAATTCAATGTGCTTACTCAACTGGAATTAATGTGGAATTAATCCCTCTTTTGCCATACAATGTTTGGGACTTCAAGGTTAATCTGCTTGACCAATACTTTATCTGCAATGACCAAACACATGTTATTTGTAGTTGATACTTGACTGAAGTAATCTCCTCTTTGTAGGTCTTCAGTAGGATATTTGTAGGATTTTAATTGGAAGAAAAAGTTATTAGTTTGTTCTATGTGCTTGGTTAATACTTTATCTTTGTTGACTAAATGCATGTTATTTGTAGTTGATACTTGAGTTGGAGTAATCTCCCCCTTTTGTAGGTCTTCAATAGGAAATTTGTAGGATTTTAATTGGAAGAAAACATATTAGTTTGTTCTATGTGCTTGACCAATACCTTATCTATGTTGACTAAATGCATGTTGTTTGTAGTCGATACTTGAGTTGGAGTAATCTACCCTTTAGCAGTCTTCAATAGGAAATTTGTAGGATTTTAATTGGAAGAAAAAAATATTAGTTTGTTCTACTTGGCCGTGACGCATAATTTGCAATGCAGACAAGTCTTTTGTAGGTCTTCAATACAAAAATTTGGATTTTAATTAGGTTGGAAATTTTATTATTCTGATCACCAGTCCACTACATGTCATTTGTTATGTTAGTAGCCTAGTATAGGTACAAAAGGGATGCCTACTTTTCTACGATTTGAAAATAATAATTTGTGAAGTATTGTACTTGACTCTAACATATTATTTTTGTACTAGAATGTAATAGCCTATCTACGTTCGGAGAAAGTTGGTAGAAATTTGCAGCAGTTTATAATTTTAACATATCATTTGCCTTTTTGCACTAGATAGAACGTAATGTTGACCTTCAATAACAAATTTGTAGCATTTTAATCGGTACGAATGATATATTTTTTTATAGGGGCCTACTGTACTTGACTGTAACAAAATGCTATTCGTAGAGTTTGTATAAAAAGTAATTTACATGTAAAATTTTAAACGCATTTGATGGAAAGTTTGTAGCATTTTAATTGATAGGCAGTACACAGTATTGATATCATAGTTGCCTCACTTGCCTGTAAAGATGTCTCTGTTATGTGCTCAAATATCGACTGTCATTATAAAACGTAAAGTAAAATGTACATTGTAACTGTCAACAATAGGATCGACTTGTGGGTAAGATTGTCTGTCTGAAATTACAGACAGCAGTAGTTTTAATAGTCGCAGGCCCATAGTAGTAGGCTATTATACTGTATTTAAAAAGCATTACATATTTTTGTGCTCAACTAAGGCCCAATTCAGACGTCGCGTCGAATTCAATTATTGAATTAAATCCGTCTATAACTCGACGTCTGCATCCATTTAAATTCGTCATAGACGGGTTATGACGATTTAGCGACAAAATCAGACGAAGTATCGTCC
>WNLI01216726.1:0-12584 GCA_025802215.1 Wirenia argentea | reverse complement strand
CTGGGGAAAAAAACTAAAAACTATCAAAATCGTGAAAAGTTTCAGTAAACATTCCACCATTTTGAATCAACTGTCATATTCGTCTGTCAATGCGATTTAGCGAAGTTAAGTTTGCGTAGCCCGCCATATTAATATCCAAACAGCGTATCTATTCGTGAAACGTGGAACGCACGTTTTCATTGACCAGTCAGCAGAATATGCCGCAAAAATCTTCCAAACAATTTACGAAGATGGCGGAGTTTGCCAAATTGACTTCACATCGTCTAAGACATACCGTTAATAGTCATGTTTAAAGTTATTATTCGTGGGAAGAGGGAAGACATGGTGAGTAGAAAATAATAAATAAAATCCGTCCTCCCGCCCCGATTTTCGAGAAAAAGTTGATGAAAAATGGACAATTATTTTTAGGGGGCCTTTTGTCCATTTGTGAAAACAAATTGTATTTCAACAATACCACAATTTGAAAATTTGATCAAATATCTAGCAACGGCACATATCTTGGTGAGGTCTTTCACAAGTCTCATCACAATTAATTTTGTCATAAATTTAATTGTTTTTATTTGGAAACATTGCGACAAAATTTTAGCACAAACTATTCGACAGGCTTATAATAGGATATGCCCAGGCCTATAATATGATCAAAACAAGGCTATAATAGGATAGGAGGGAAAATATGCTGAATTTTGTGGGGTAAATTTTGACTCGTTCACCTTCAGGGCAAACCTTCCAAGCAAACATGGAAACATTCATCCCGCGATGCTCCAGCACTCCCGACCTACTCCTCTTCCCACCAGCCAATGACCATCCATGACACAGTGGTGAATTAACCAATGATATTCCAGGTCAAACCTTCCAAGCAAACATGGAAACGTTCATCCCGCGATGTTCCATCACTCCCGACCTACTTCTGTTTCCGCCAGCCAATCAGCATGAAGCATCCTACCGCACTCTCGTTGTGACCAATAACTCACACACACCCCTCATGTTTGACATACACCAAGACAGGTTAGCTATTTTTTTCTGTTACAATTCAGAAACGTACGCTTAAGTACTAATTAAGTTACTAATTTTATGCATGTTGCAGTGGCGTTATACAGTCGAGGGTAGGCCTACTCATCCGTATTATTTTTTGTACCAAATTACAGTTGCTATGTAAATCGTGCAATTGAAGAATGTGTTGCGTACCGAGGATATAATATGTGCCGAATGTGCACACGACACATAGTCACAATTTTTGTCTACTTTACTGGTAAAATATGAACAGACCACAAGAAGCCAATGCTATGTTTTTTCACGAAACTTGAACCAAAAGACAAAAGTCACTGGGCATTAGACTGTGCAACTTATTGGGGCATATCAGCGCATGCAATGTCTAAATCTGTAGTACCGTACCTTTAAATTTCCCAATCTTAACTATTCATATAATATCATTTATTTGCCGATTTGAACCAAATAGTAATCCCTATTAAATTTTTTTTATGTGTGAACATTATAGAAGTATGTGATAAAGGCCATTGAAGAGTTTATGATTCAAACTTATGGTTTACGATGGTTAGTTTTATCTGTCCCAAAGCATAGATGAGGTATTTATGCTAATTATCAGTTTGATATAGGGGGATTCGGCCCTCTAATGTAAGTTAATGACTGTACAGTACATTCAGTGAATAGAAGCTAAGCCTTACATTCAAAAAAGGAGCAAAAGTAAAGCAAAAGTATGCATCATGATATATTATGAAATTTATTGTAACAGTTATATATGCAATGTAGTCACAATGATAAAATATGATATCAAATTTATTTAGCACAAAATATGCGCAAAAAGTTGTAATACTGTAATACCAGTATACAGTACAATAATATTATATGCAATAATACAGTACATATTTTTACATATACTATTACGATAAATATACACCTTTAAAAAGACAAATTCAGAAATATTCTCTACTGGCACATTGCAATGTCACATCGATTGATTTTTTGGACCAATACCTCTTAAACGCAACAAAAATTCATACTAATTCTACTGGCATGTCTTGATATATCTATAAAAACCATGATAAAACCAAGCAGTTTACGGTAATTTCTCAGATATTTCATCGGGTCTAAATTCTCAAAATTGCCAGGGCATTGATTTATTGAAATTACGATTCTGGAAAATGTCATTATGAATTTTGTTTTTATCATAAATGATATAATTGATCAATAAGATTGTATTGCATTGATTACATATTGCAAACATTGTAGTCAGGTTTGCTATGTATTCTCGTTCAAATTTTTTGGAGATTTGCATATGTATATATTTTTGTAAAGAGTATTTATGTCCGAACCGGAAAACCAATGTTGGGGTTTTTTTTCGATACCTCTATGGTGGCCATCTTGGATTTTCAAAATGGCCGACACAAAATCATAATTTTGGGATCTCTGCTTCTAATTGACGGATCTTTTTTATTTTTGTGTCTGTATCTACATTTTATGGGTCAACAAATCCAATAGAAGCATTTAGAATTCCATAATAGTGACAAATAATAATGATTAGACACCTCTATGGCGGCCATCTTGGATTTTCAAAATGGCCGACACAAAAATCACAATTTTGAGAGATATCTGCTTCTAATTGACGGATCTTTTTGATTTTTGTGTCTGTATCTACATTTTATTGGTCTGCAAATCCAATAGAAGCATTTAGAATTCCATAATAGTGACAAATAATAATGATTATAAACCTCTATGGTGGCCATTTTGGATTTTCAAAATAGCCGACACAAAAATCACAACTTTGAGAGATATCTGCTTCTAATTGACGGATCTTTTTGATTTTTGTGTATGAATCTACATAGCTATCTCCAATAGCAACATTTAGAATTCCATATATATTAGTGACAAATAATAATGATATCATTTCATATCATAAGTAATAAGTTCAAAAGAGAAATTTACCCATATTTACTAATAATAATATTGCAATATGTTTATAACAGTTTGTATAAATCATTAGTATACATCAACTTTATCAAATTCTAATAAAAATAATAAGAAACTATATATGGCCTTAATGTGAGAGTGATGCTGTTAAGGTTGGTTTCAAACGCACGTTTTATGTTGCGCCGATTAAAATTAAATTATAAACAATGATGAAATGTGGCGGACGTGTGTTTTAAACTTTTATGTCAAACAATCGGTTGAAACCGTCAATTATTTGACATATAATGCATGTGCGCCTTATACGAACGTTTTATACCACGTCGATTAGAATACAAACCCCCAAAATGCATTGCAGGCAATAGCTATGATACATGATTGATCATGTGATATCAACATAAACTCTAGCAGTTTCGGCCATCACAGCCGTTTGAAACTAACCTAAGAGACTAAGATGAATGTTGGGTATTGGTTTTTGGAGCATTACGTATATTGCCATATTTACTATACGCCCTTGTAACAGATCATTCAGCAAATCATAAAACGAAGCTTTGTATCAATGTAGGTAGGTATATTGTAGATTTCGCACTGAATGTCTTGATCATGTTCACAGTCTGTGGCAGTGTCACTATATAGGGCATGTCCTATGACCTAGGCCGACGGCTTCCAGCACCACCAACACCCCACGACTCACTGATCGATGCATTAATAGCCAATGTGGGAATGTGGGATGCTCTGAATTTTAGGATAAATCAGGATTCAGTGTGCTCGATACGCAGGCTAGGTGCATGATGAGGTGCATTGTGGCAAGAGGTAGCCGCACTCGGTATAGGGCACGACTAGAGACATAGACCCAACATAAACTATCGAAAATAAATATATTGACATACTACCAGAATCTCATGTTGGCTTATACATGTAGGCTACATAGGCGTACTGTAAGTTGTATGCTGTTTGAGAGGAGCGAGTGTCGGTGCTAACTTGTCACTGTCAATTTGACGAAGGCATCAATGACATTGACTACCTCTAGAAATCTTAAACATCTCACACCTGTGTCTCGTGAAAATATGGTCCATTCCACAGCAGCAGTAATGCAGCAATGTCCTGTGTAGAACAATAATTATTTGTTGGATCAACAATGTGTCAGATTCTTCGTGATTGTTGTCGTCATATGAAAATTTCGCATTGTTTTTGCCGAAGTGATGGTCACTATAATTGAAGGTCACCTTTAGTTTCATCATGGGATGGAAAGCAACCCAGTGTGATATTTATTTTCGTTTCATCTCTTACTATGACTTATATATTATAGTACGTACTATCTGATACAGACTGATGGGATCAGTTAGTTCCTTTTCTTATTGTCTCGTGTTGTGTTTTAGATAATCTGGCCGTATCAAGCAGAAGAATGTTCAAGGCCTGAGTTTACAGAATTGATGGTTAAGTAACTTCGAAAGGGCTTTGCTTACTAAATCATGGTTGTTTTAATGCACTTAAGCAAGGCACTTATCACATAAGCGACATAATACTACGAGCTTAGCCTACGTATACACATGAATTGCACGTCCTATTGACATAGAGCAGACTAGTTAGTAGGGGTCAGGTCAGATTTCTGAGTAAATACTTTTTCTGAATTTAGCGATCCCTTATTTCTAAAACTAAATATGTTTGTCATTATATTGCTTTCAGAAGGTTGATATGCATGATGACTCCAAACTTGTATCTTCTTCAATCCAGGGATAGGTGGTAAAATTGGATCTTTGAGCGAAGAGAGAACAGTATTGAAAATACTGTATAATGTGCAAATGAACATAATACACTTCATGGTGGACTCAGCTATAGCCATATACTATATATTAGTCATGAAATCACGACCACTCAGTACTGTCCCTGTCTTATAAGTACAAGAATATATATACCTTGATATTGCTTAAGGACACAGGTGGTTTACCACTAAGAACATGACGTCCTTGAAATTCTGTAAAAACTCTCTACCGGAGAAAGGGTTCACTTAGTAATTCATAGTTAATGAACTGTGTACCATGCACATGTTAAATATTGGTGGAATAGACATATTAATTAATATTAGTTGCATTATCAGACAGGTATCTCGTTAAATGTTACAGAAACTAAAGTACAAAAATATAGATAATCCATCCTATTCCCAGAATATTAATACCATTTCAAAATTTACTGTCACATTAGTAATCATCTTTGTATTGTTTATATCATATTCTATGTCATACAGTTAGATTCCTTGATACGTAAAATGTATGTGTAGCCTTCAAAATCTATATTATAGCAATTTATAACAGAAATATGGCAAATTACATATTTTGATGTCGGCCATTTCAAAATCCAAGATGGTCGCCATAGAAATGAAATGTCAACATTGGTTTTTGAAGCGTAATGCAAGACTATTGATAGAAATACATTCATTGATACTTAAAATTTATGGGTATCCGTCAAAATCAATATTATAGCCTTATAGGTGGCTTAGAAGCGGAAACTTGGCAAAAATGTCTGCCATTATTAAATCCAAGATGGCTGCCAGAGAGCTATAGGGAAAAAAATTAATGCCAACATTAGTTTTTGGAAACGCAACGGAATACTCTTTGTAGAAATATATATATATATATTAATGTTTAAATGTATGGGTCGCCGTCAAAATCAATATTCTAGTGGCGCAGAAGCCGAAATATGGCCAAAATGGCCATTTTGAAATCAAAGATGGCCGCTATAGATCTATGAGGAAAAATGCCAACTTTGGTTTTTGAATCGTAAGGCAGTACCCATTGTAGAAATATATTGTTTGATACTTTAAATGTATGAGTAGCCATAAAAATCAATATTCTGGGTGGCATATAAGCAGAAATATGACAAAAATGTCGGCCATTTTGAAAGCCAAGATGGCCGCCATCGAGCTATGAGGAAAAAATGCCAACATTGGTTTTTGGAAGCATAAGGCAGTACCCATTGAGAAATATATTGTTTGATACTTGAAATGTATGGGTAGCCATAAAAATCAATATTTTTGGTGGCATATAAAGAGAAATATGACAAAAATGTCGGCCATTTTGAAATTCAAGATGGCCGCCATAGACCTTTCAGAAAGAATGCCAACATTGGTTTTCGGAAGCGTAAAGCAGTACCCATTGTAGAAATATATTGTTTGATACTGGAAATGTATGGGTAGCCATAAAAATCAATATTCTGGGTGGCATATAAGGAGAAATATGACAAAAATGTCGGCCATTTTGAAATTCAAGATGGCCGCCATAGACCTCTCAGAAATTATGCCAACATTGGTTTTCGGAAGCGTAAGGCAATACTCTTTGTAGAAATATATTCATCTGCAAATCTCCAAAAAATTTGAACGAACTAATCTACGATTACATAGGGTACCTGACTATTGTGTTAATAATCAATATTGGTACAATTTGAGTACTTTTTCACAATTTTCTGTAAACTATTTATGACCTAATATTGAAAACCATATAGGGCATTGATATAAGTGAAATTCACTTGGCTGAAAATGGGACACGGTTGAATTAACTTAAGTGGGTAATGAAATAACTGAGAAATCACCGTATAAGGATTATATGAGACTTATTTGCATAAATGCCCTAATCGTAATGCAGCTATTCTAATACATGTCAAATGATAAATAAATATGTCATTTTAATAATATGCATACAGTACTGATGTACTGTAAATGGCTGTACGATAATTAATAGGGGTGATGGATTACTCTTTATATAGCTATGTCTGGGGCATGTCTAATCGCTTTGGGTGGGCCAAAAAATAACACGATTCTTTTAGGCTACATATTATCATTTTATAGTTTATAGTATTTAACCATTATACTCAATATGAGTTTAGGATATAATATTGGTAAATATAATGGAGGTATATTGTATAATCTTATATTCTATACATCAGGGAATAGTTTATGCTACTATACTGTATATACACTGTATGTACAGGTTTACATGATATAAAACATACGACCTTCTGACACTCATGCAGTTGCCACTAGACATAAGACACTGTTAAATCACAGAACTTGTTATGTAGGATTGCAAATCAGCTACTAATTTAGGACTACAGCCACCAAAGTAGACACTAGTACAAAGAAGTGAAGCCAAGCTGCAGCATTTGTTCGATGGTTATGTAGGATAGTAGGATTTCAGATCAGATATCAATTCATGTCTACAGCCAGAAACCATACACTGTATAAGTGTGAAGTGAAGTGATGGAGTGGTTGGAGGGTGGGTACAGTATGTAACATTGCAGCTCACATATCAATTCAAGTTTACAGTCACAAAAACAGACACTAGTATAACGAGTGAAGTAACGCAGTGTTTGTCGGGTGGGTTTATAAGATCGTGGGTATTAATTCAAGCCTATAGCAACAAAAACAGAAACCAGCATAGCGAGAGAAGCGAGGCCCAGTTTAGCTGCGACATTTGTGGGGTGGGTGTGTACAGGAATGACAGGGGTGGTGACGTCAGGTAAGTCGTACCCAAAGACATCCCTGAACTTTGGTGGGGTGGGGCAGATTTCTGGGGTCGGGATTGTCATGTTCACTTCCTCCTGTCGCACGACCTCAGACTTCACGTTTGTCCAGTAGATCAGGAGTGATGTCACGAACGTGGCCCTGAGGGAGAATATTTATATACAGTGATTATGATAAAATAGGGGACAGTAGGTCAGTGGTAGATGGTCGCCTGCAGTGCCTGTGGTCCTGGGTTCAAGCATGGGTTGCGGCAAATGTCTGTGGCATTATCCCTGTGTTGAACACAGTGTGTTCAGTAATTCTTTTGGGCAAGGAACTTACCCCTAATTGCCTCCACTAGTTCAGTGGCTAAATTGAGCAGCTGGGGATTGGGTAACTTTCGTAGGAATTCTACTAGCTACTTCCCTCTGCCTTCACGTAATGGACGATGGAAATATTCCTGCCAACGTCCGGTGATTTTCTCCGGGTTCTCCGGTTTCCCCACTATGACAACATTCGGTCGCTTTACATGTGTATGATGTCGGGAAGTTGATAGGCCCCTTCGTCCCAGTTCATCATGTGGGGTCTGCGTTTTATCCAGATAGGTTCACGTATGGGTGTACCGAAAATGTGTCGTATAAGTGAATCTATCTGGATTAAACGCAGACCCCACATGATGAACCGGGACGATGGGGCCTATCAACTTCCGGACGTCTGGTCGAGTCTCATTCCCGCCAAAACATCGGACCACGGGAATGCTGGCACATAAACGCAGTGACACCACTCTTTGAGAATGGTGGTGAGTGATCACCGAAACTGTTGAGGTGTGTATCAGTTTTATGGTAGTGTAATATAGAACTTTTCAAAATTTTATATTATAATATCTACAGTATGACATAAACCGACCTGAAGTAGATATGTCCCACATATTCACTCGGCGCCTGCCAGGGCAGCTCTATTGGTTTGTTCTTGATGTCCGCACTCTTGTGACAAATTGTATCCTGCAGTAGTACATTATTGTTATAATCTCGCATATCATTATATTGGCATTAAATGTATTGTATTAATTTCGATTATACATGCAGTAGCCTATAGTATAAAAAGGTATCTCCAACAACATGCAGTGTGTAAAGACGCATTGTCTGGATCCATGTCTTTATAATCGCCTCCCGAAACACGTTGGTGCGTAAACTGACTAGTACCTCTTGGGGAGCTTATGTAAATACTGTCCACACTGGCTCTCTCATCCATTCCACCATTCCACCATGCTGCTTGACATCTGATGGAGTCGACAAACACTACACACCTCCCATAGAAAAATACATGTAGCCTACATAGAGATTCATAAAAAAAATTATTGAAAGATAGCTGGTCGGAATCCACTGAAGAAACCACTTTGCATAGATTCATCAAAAAACACTAACTATTTACATGTTTCACTTCAGTTTATTTGAAGTAGGGGTTGAACCCTTCATGTAGGCCAAATGCAGATCCATTGAGATTTCCTTGGGATAGAGTAGACCAACCCACTTACTCCCTAGCCTCAAACAGTTACCGGATGCTGCATACTACATATGTGCGTAACAAGCTATCGGAAGGATCAATTCTTCCTGGCTACTCTATTTACAGTTTGAAAGTTCACATTTTCAATATGTACAAGTGTACAACTGATAGTGTACAAGACTAGTGAATTATGATGTACTATAATGCAAACTCACCCCACATCCGCCCATGTCCGTATCCACATTACACCTCATTGTGTAGAATTGCTGTTTAAGAGCCTTCGTCAGTGAGAAGTAGCCAACTGCGCGATTGTAGTTTTCCAAACTTTTATCGCAGTTTGCGATACGAGCTTGCAGAAACACACCCATGTACGGGATTGAGGTGTTGTCTTTGAGCTTGAAGGTCACTGACAAAAGATAAATCACATTTCAATTTCAATAATTTACGAAATGACAAAATCAAGTTTAAAAACTTTTATGCAAATATCGAGAAAGATATACAAACTTTGCTAAACGTACGGTATGACTGCAGCTATACCAACATATTCTTCTTTAGGGAGCTGAGATAGTGAGGGTGGAGAGATTGTTGTTACATCGGGCACTGCATTGTGGCTAATGCATCCATGGAGAGTGAAGTGAAGACATGCATTTATCTGGCTTGGGGTTGGCTGCTCTGATCTGCCATGAGGTGCAAGCAGATAGCTGGTCACGTCAAGTGTATAGGTTGTTTACGACATTCTGACTCGTGTCTATGGAACAGATTTCAGACACTGTACTGCATGTGGATAAGCTTGATGTGTTCCAAAGCCGATGTTTGCGATGGATATGGTGTGTCAACTGACAAGATCATGTCAGGACACAGGTTCTGAGTAGATCTAACCAGACTATTCCCTTCCTTTGGTTCAGAGAGCGAACATCGGTGGCTAGGACACATATTATGGATGATTGAGGAATGTATACCTATAATAGATATGAATATTCTTGACATGTTTGTAACGTTTTTGTGGAAAAGAACCATTTTAGAGCAAAAGTTGATAATAGGTAATATAACTTTGAACTGATGGCCACAAAAAGTTAATCATATTAAATTTCACTGAAAAAAATCAGTGCCTCCGACGGGACCCGAACCCGCGACCTTCAGTTAACCGAACTGATGCTCTACCAACTGAGCTACGGAGATATAGTAAGCTAGAGGTCACACATGATGTTGAGAAAGTGCAAGTCTATGAGCACACTATGTAATTGTTTCAGATCCAACGTAACTGCCCTTGCACTGTGACATTCGCATGCATAGCCTACATACCGATGTTTTAAAAAATGGCTTACACAGAAAAAAAATACAAAAATGCTAGTCATCAGCTAGCTACTCTGATAGCGGTTTCGATGGTCAACTATAGTATGCCAATGTTTGGCATATAGAGATAATCTACAATTTGGTGTGGAAATATGTTTTTACATGGTACTGAACTTTTTCTGGTCATGTGATATTATGGTTTTACGAATCACTGTGTCATGTCCACGGACTCCATGGGGTATGAAATTGGCACGTCATCGTGAGCGTTTTGAGGTACCTATTAATTTCACCCTACATTTCAACATCATAGTACACATGTTCCCCTCCCCCAGGCGTCGAGTGAAGAAGACGAAAGGATGGCGGCACTGTTGGCGTCGCGTACTCACATCTTGTCGGTGCTGTAGCGCGGATGCATACGCCGGCAATGGCTACACATCGGTGCACGTATACAGCAACAGCATCGACGAGCCTACAGTGAGCATCATCACCCACGAGCACGCGCAGGAAGTCGGAAGTGATGATGAGGAAGAGCCGAAAGTTACTGATGAATTAGACGTCCATGAATACATGTCTGATGATTCCGTATGATGATAACCCATAGCTACTTCAAATATTGTGATTCTTAAAATATATAGACATAGCCTAGATCCGTCATAAATTTAATGTTCATATGACATGTCATACATATGACAATTACGCGTTGGTCGCGGGCAATTATATTCTGCATTATGAAAAACATTATATATTATCCTCTATCTACCACATTAATAAATTAATTATTAAAGTAGGCATAGCTTAGATACGGTACGTCATAAATTTAATGTTCATATCACTAAAAATCAGCCTCTTAGAGGGATTTATATGTGACGTGTCATAGCTACATACGAATAGTATTTCAAAATATACTGAATGTGCTCGTAACTCAAGGAAAATGAAATAATCGGTTGCCAGGGTCTGTCACGTGTGCACAACCGATTGATTTCAATTTTGTGTTTAATTTTGCATAAATATTAAAGGTTAAAGATTTGATCAAAGGTTTGTAAAAATCAAGACACAAGTCACTACACTCACCGCCGCGCAAAGGGAAACAGCCACAGGGTTTTTGTGTTTTAGCCGGTCACTGTTGGGGACAATCATGCATTTGTCAATATGGAAACCTCGTAATGTGTTTTTGAGTGGAGGTTGAACGTTGAAGTTTAAATTATACTTTAAAAATGTCGAAACATTTCAAGGAGTAACTGATCGGAATTTTTTTAGTCCATGTTTCTCGTGCATTATTGGTGAGCAAATGTAGGTGTGCATGGATACAGATTTTCTTGCTGTGTCCTTTTGATTATTGCGAATGACATCACGTCTTCTTCGAATCTACACATACTGAGAAAAATCTGTACGGTTTTCAACGATTAAAATTGACAAAATCCGCCTTTTAAAACCAAGAAACTATAGCGTGTAAGTGAAGATTGCTTCTGATATAAATTCCCGAACAGTTTATAAATATATATGTTGATAAGCCTAGCATAGGCCTACTTTCCCTTAATCAACGCGTAATTGACCCTCTCTCTGTCGTCTCGTGGCAATTACACGTTGGTTGCGGGCAATTATGCTCTACATTGATTATGAAGGACATTATATAGTATCCTCTATCTATTACATTAAGAGGATCCCAAAACAGTGACAGGCTAGCGACAGTGGACCCTCTTCCCTGTGACGCAAAATTATTCTTTCTGTTCGCATTCGAGACAAAAAATTTTTTTTACATAATTTTGTTTCGTATAAGCGATAGTCACTACGATCGAAATGTATTCTACCAAAAACTGTATGTCAAATAAAATTTGTGTTATGTTATGTGTTATGTTATGTTATATAAGCACAGTACGTATAGCTACTGTATAGTTGTTGGCTTATAAACGGTATGTTTTAATAAAGGGTCGATTTCTATACCTACCACCAAAATACTATTTTATTCGATTTTCGAATATATGTTTTTGGGGTATTTTTTGATTCCAAGACTATACACATGGAAGACAGCCAGTAACAATAGTACAATAATTGGTACAATTATTGATACACTATGACAATAATTTGGTGACTGGTGATGATTTGGATGAAAGTGGGGAAAAAACACAATGAGAAAAAATAACAACCCTTCCGCTTGTTTTGTAGTTGAATGGTACGGGTATACAGCGATATAGCCTACAGAATTTAAGCTAGCCACACATATTTGCTTGTACTTCCGGTTATAGCACTTCCGTGTTTTTCGCGAATCCTGCAAAATCGCTGAAAAATCTGAAAAATTCGGCACCAAAATAACTACCATACAATTTATATCAAACCGTCAAAGTAGGTTTATTCCGGACACAAAATTGTTTTT
>WNLI01216615.1:0-12590 GCA_025802215.1 Wirenia argentea | reverse complement strand
ACTCCTAGATGAAGCTTCCAGTATGTGGGAGCGAAACGTCGAGCGCAAAAAGTTAGTGTGAGTGTGTAGAAATTAAATTGTATACTATAAAATACAGTAGCGCAGTGGTAGAGTGCTCTGCTAGAGATCTTGGGGTTCCATGTTCAAACCTATCAAAGCAAATCCCTGCTTGACTAGTTCAGTGGGTACATTGAGCATCTCGGGACTGGGTAGCTTTATTAGCAAGAATTCTGCTACTTATTCTCAATGTTTTAGTCATGGAAGATTGATGAAAATTGTCCTGTCCACGTCCCGTGTTTTTCTCTGGTTACTTCGGTTCCCCTACCACTAACACTCTAGTCGGGGTCGCTGTGCTGTGTAGGTAGTTGTGGTTGGTACAGGTACAATATACATATGTGTACACATGAACTATGTACAAAGCCTACTAACCAACTGTAACCACCTCTAGCTCCAAATACACCGATGTCACCATCCTCATATCTCCATTACTCATGCTGTTCATTGCCCTACAAAAGTACGTTCCAGCATGACTTGTATTCGCCGACGAAATAATCACATATTTCTCGGTTGACAACATTTTTGTGACGCCATTGTGTATATGATAGTACGTATAACGTGGGCTAGGATTTCCATCTGCGTCGCAGTGAATTATGTAACGTTGGCCTTCCGTTACTGTTTGCTTTGTGGTGTTTGTTGTTATGACCTTATTGTTGTACTTTATCGTCACTCTCATAACAGGATCTGAAAATAGGCACAGTTTTCTACTGTACTTTTATAATATCGAATATAAGGGGGTAGTAAGTCATATTGGTTGTGATAATTAATCATATTAAATTTCCATGAAAAAAATCAAGAGCCTCCTATGGGATCCGAACCAAGTGAGATACGGAGACCCGAGATATCAGGGTTTACATCTCTTACAACCAATTGTATAGCACACCAAGACGACACTAACAAGTGTCTTTGACAAGGAGGTGGATATAAATCAATAGGCTATATTGCGATGTATGAAACATTGAATATAAGGGGGTACTGGGGTAGTAAGCCATATTGGTTATGGTAATTAATCATATAAAATTTCGCTTAAAAAATCAGCGCCTCCAACGGGATCTGAACCCGCGGCTTTCTGTTTGGCGCACCGATGCTCTACCAACTGAGCATACAGTATATCTAACAGTAATTTTGACAACGTTATAATGGTAAGGTTTTTTTATGACGCCTAGTATATTTCCTGTATTTGCTATATCTTATTTACTAAAAAAATTTGTATGTGTGATACTCACGACTGAATGCTGAGATAATCAGAATGAACAGATTCAAACCTGGAAGATTAAATTATACTTTGTAATTACATTTTTATTATGACTATCATCCAATCATCCAACAATGAATGACCATGAAGGAAATTTAGATGTCACAAAATATGTAAATAATGTCATGTTAAAAGTAATAGGCATCGTAGTGATTGCACAGAAATCCAAAACCATAATGTCAAGACACATAATACGAGTATGCCAGTTGAATGTTGTTTCCAAATATAGTCAACAAAAATTGATACCTACACGAATGGTCGCAGCCTAGACGCGAACCCGCAGACGAAGTGCCCGTCGATTGACAGGAACCGACGTGCTGACCACTACACCATGAGCTCACAATAAAGGTCCAAAACAAGTACATCATGTAAATTGATTATAACATTCTTTTTGCATGCTATTCTATTCATAGGCCTACGTACATTGAATTCATGTAATAATTTAATTTTTTTTTTAATTTGTTCTCGATGCGTGTATCTAGCATAGCTAATTTACGCACCGGGTGAGACGCGTCGGACCAAACAAGTGGTCAAGGTTTGCGAATCACCATGCCTCAAATGACTCGACCATTAAAGCCGAGGACTCGAAGGATTATAAACAACCCCAAGTCTGGGAGAAATCAGTGGAGAACATTGCCTTGGTGGGGGAAAAGTTGCGAAGACCAAAAAAACCCGTAACCACCGACAACACTCCCACTGATCCTCCCACGTTTCAGTTCATCATTGATGCCAGAGGTCCAAGGTAGGTGAACCACATCGGACCAAGTTAATGCTCAAAGTCTGTAGTTCCACCCACCATCTGCTATAACTTTACAAAGTTATACAGTAAGTGATTAAACAGATTCTCAAACTTGTGATTTTCTTTATGGATCTGTAAAAGTGTACATGCTTGGAAAGTACCGGAGAGGGACTGGAACAAATGAAATTTAACCTACATTTACCATTTTACCAATCTTGTTTCAACTTTCAAGACTTCATGTTTCCATAATAATAAAATTATGATGTTAACCCAGTACAATATTCCCGCAGATATGTACGTGAAGGCGAACATGGTCTGCGCAGGAGAGAAGGTCCAGTCCAAGAAATCAAAACCGATCGCCCGAGTCGCAAACCCCTGCTTCAAACATCAATTCGCCTTCGTAGTCCCGAGTCATTTCATGGACGATATCACTATGGAGATAAAAATCGAAGTACCGAGTGTGCTCAAGAAGAATCGGCTTGTCGGGCGAGTTGTGATAAATCCATTTACCCGCCATTCAGATCATGATCTGAGTTTCTGGCAGAGAGTGATCAATGAGGACTTGCCGTGTAGGAAATGGTTTACTATGACACTGTGAAATATTCGAGGATGGTGACTGATAACTTGAAACGGTACGTCGATGAAATGATCCGAGAAATACGATTAACTTGGAACGATGCATCAACGAAAATTTCACAGAAATATACGACTAATAACATGAAACGATACGCTGTGAAATGTTCGGAAAGATATGATTGATAATATGTAGTGGATACGTCACGTGACTGGATAGGCCGATAAAATGATCAGAGAAATACGAATGATGGAATTATACATCATTGAAATTTCAGAGAAATACCAATAACATGGAACGATACACCAGTGAAAAGTTTAGAAATACATGAATAACAGGGAACGATACGTCACACTGTTTGGTGAAATATGAATAACATGTCGATGAGTTCGGAAAAATGCAAATTATTAATATCCAACGGTACATGGGTGAAATGTGCCGAGAAATTCAAATAAAGGACATTGGTTTGATGTAAAATGGTTTTCCATGGTCAATTTGGTCATAGTACTGTTTTAATTTACCCACTGATTTTTCATGCAGGATAAGCATTACTGAATTACCTAATGACACTATGAAAACCGGTGTAAACAAATTAAACATACTTCAGATCTATATTAACAGCAGGACTGACGGATTGAATGATTCAAAAGAGCGGATGGAACATTAGTTGTAGAATGGCGTATGTTACTGTACCTCATAGTATACTTTGTATGTACAATGGTACACACTACTACATACACCTAAGCCTAAAAACTAGCCTCATACATTCACAGTATGCGCTATATCATCGTATATCCTTTACGCGGCAAGATGCGAAAATCTCGGCTAATTGGTACAATGACGTCATATTATACGAATGTATGAGGCTAGTTTTTAGGCTTAGGTGTATGTAGTAATGTGTACCATACTATGAAGGTACAGTAACACTTTAAAGCATTACCCAAAATTTTCCACCGATCACAAGAACAAGGTTACAACTATTACATTGATCATGTACATATACGCACAGATGAAAATAAATGTACTACATAAACTGCATTGTTTAGAGTTAGCATACATTTTATTTCAATTTCTGGAATTCACCGATGGTCGGACACATACACATTCACATGATTGAATAATTGTTTTTATACTATAATACTAACATCTGCATGATTGTTCACCTTTATTACTCTTAAAGTACATTTCACTAATAAGTGTTGCAGACGTATTACACATATTTTTCTTACGCTCTCTATATTGGCGCGGCCCAGTGTTAGAATATCACTATAACAATTTTCCTTTACTTCCATAGTCTATGATTGAACCTCTACTATCTCATCCATAATATTAAGATCTCGTCTTCGATCGCTTGCCTTTATTTACATACGTACCTCTACTTTCTCGTTTATGATATCCAGATGTAGTCCGCATATTTTTCTTACCCTTTCTATCAAACCTATCCGATGACTTTCCTCCGTCTTTGAATGATTTTCCCCCAAATTTATCTTTCGATTGTCTACCACCCACTCCCTGAGTTTTCATTCTTTGTCGAGCAAGTTTGCTAAGTTTTGGTTTATGAGTCAAGTCTGATGCGTCGCCAGTTTTGAGTTTCTTCGCGTGAACTGATCGAGTTGGGGCGCTGGTTTTACGCTTGCCGAGTTGTAAATCTGTAAAAACATGAATAACATTAGGACTGTATTTAGAGTTTCAACCAATGTTTAATGGTAAGGAGAACTGCCAGGCTATACTTAAAGTGTAGTTAGATGGTTAGGAAACAAGAGTACCCAGACTCCCAGAGATACCTTTTCTTCTCACCATAGTCATATGTATACGGTATTTATAAGTATCTTAAAATGACTATTTTATGGGCAAAGAAGACGACATATATATATATAGCATATAAAAACAACCACTGCCCCATTATTAAAAACATGACACACAGTGTGACTGTTGGCTGCATGCTTGCAACGATACAGCAAGAGCATATTGCGCTATACCACGATACACCTGTATCATATCGAATTATGACACATATACAGTACTGTACTTACATATTCATATATCAAAGAAAAAAACTAAAAATTATAAGTGTATTGTATATATTATGCAAACAATATTTTTTTTATTACGTACCTCTCTGTATCATTGTGTAGCCATAATACCAAAACCTGTTACCTCTTGGACAAGAAACTAGCGCTCTAACCGCGTGAACCCAGAGGTATTTTCAATTACGTCGTTACGTCGTCGTACTATGAACCAACCTTTGTCAGGTGGGAGTCCGACTTCCTCCAGGTATTATGCTGCGTCATCATCTTCAGCCTCGTTTAGCTTTGCTTCCTCTGTCTTTGCGGTATCTGCAAATCCCTGTTTTAGCAAGATTCGAACCCGCGACCTCTCGGATGTGCTGGTATACTCTACGCACTACATCGTGAGCTCACGATTACTTTGTACTATGAACCCACCTTTGTCTGGTGGCAGGCCGACTTCCTCCAGGTAATACGCCGCATCATCATCTTCATCCTCGTTGACATTTGCTTCCTCAGCCTCGACTTTTGGGGCATCTAGAAAAACATAGTACATACAAACTATGGCTGTGAACGTAACATCAGGGAGATATGAATGGCGACGTGAGGTATGATGTGCCTTTAGGGAATTTGCATGAAGACAATTCAAAATAGGAATATGGTAAAATATTGGAATTGCAGGACAATAAATGTTGTACATTTCTATGCGGTAGAAGTACTTATGGGAAAATTAGCTTCTCCACGTTGCCATGTAATGGGAACACTCATCGATATTCACAGCTGGATGAACTGAGGTGATGGTAGCACGTTGAACTCTAGTGCGAGAGACCCGACCCAGAACCAAACATTCGTGTTTAGGGTAATTTGTTCAGTTTTCGGTGGTGTCCTTATGCAAGAGATCGCACGTGACTGCCACCGTTGACCCAGCTATGGAAGTCGGTACTGATGCATATTCTCGAGCTCCTTAGATGACATAAGAAATAAGCATTGCATTGGTTCGGGAGTAAGGATTTGCAATATATTATGGCACCCCTAGCATACAGGGGTACACACTACACGGCATATAACTAATACAATATACAGTAATGATTATAATTATATATATTATATTTTTAGGAAGATAAATAAATTATCTTGCATTTACAACAAAAACATTTTTCAATGAACCAATAACAATACGACTATCTACTGTACTAGTAAGGTCAAAACAAAACAAGGTGTAAACAAAAATACCAAGATAAAAACAGACAAAAAATCGATTGAAAAATTCAATCGAAAAATACCATCTTAGTTAGTAGTTACACACGAATCTATATCCATATTAAATATTTGATCGTACCATCTTTTTCCTCATTCCCTCCTTTCCTCCTCATCCCAGCCAGAGACCGTTCTTTGTGCAACCGTTTCTCCTCTACCTTTTTCTTCACATTTTCGTTTTGGACCCGCGTTCTTTCTGCTTTTTCATCGCTGGAATAGAAAAATCATGCAATCAAATTAATGTAAATACATTTATAGTAGCTCAGTGGTAGAGTGGTTGCCTTGAGATCTCATGATCCAGAGTTCAACCCAGAGCCACGGAAAAAAATTTGGTTTGGCATTTTTACTCGCGCAAGGAACTTACCCCTGCCTGCTTTCACTAGTTCAGTGGCTAAATTGAGCATCCTGGGACTGTGTAGCGCTCATAGGAATTTATGGCTTATACGCCGTCTTCGAATCACTTAGGATGACAATATCAAGCTCATATCCGGTGTTTTTCTCCGGGTACTCCGGCTTCTCTAGCATGTTACCAACTTTCGGTTAGAATTTCGTGTTGGAAATAGGTTGCAGTGCTAGCCACGGGCAGCCCCATTGCATTGGGGTAGCAGGTTGAAATGGGTCACACTTGCACATGTTACACTAGGATGTGGTTGTATTTCCTTCATGAATAAAATGTTGTTATCTATAAATAAATTTGGACAATGTTTTTAATGAAATGCTTCTTCCGATTGGCGGATAGATGTATAACTGATAAAATGTGCAAAACAATTCCAACTGTGAAGGGAAACATCACAATTTTCTAAAATAAAATTTTCTAAAAAAATTTTTTTTGAATTTAATGAGTTTTGGCTTTTTGCCTACAGATGTTCATTTACATACGAAACTCAACATTCAAGTTAATTTATTGTATGTACCATTTAAACTTTAAACCCCTACACTTTATGACTACTCTTGTGGTTTGTACGTTTACATCAGCAGCAGTCTGGGTTACAACTAGGTTATAAAATACAGCACTACACCAACCCATACATGCATAAGTAGTATCGTTTACATCAGATGCTGTATTGGTCACAACAGATTTGTACAGCACACCACCTGACCAGTCCATAAAATGCCCCTCTGTCAACTGGAATTTTGTATGAAAAGATTGTACTGTAATGATCCACACTTTATGACTCCTCGTGCGGTTAATATCCCTTACATCAGCGGCAGATTCGGTTACAACAATTAGTTTTACCATCTGGCCAGCCCTTTAGATGCCCCTCTGTTATCTCTCTATACTTGATCATTGTATGAAAATATGGTACTGTAATATGGTACTGTACCCAGTGACTAACCACTCACACTCTATGGTCGCTCATTCGGTTGGTATCTTTTACATCCAAGGCAGTCTTGATGACAATAGAGTTGTACATCACACCACCAGACTAGCCCATAACATGCTTCTCTGCTACCTCTCTACTTATTGTATAACGAAATAAGGTACTGTACCCACTCACACTTTATGACTCCTCAGGCGGTTGGTATCTTTTACATCAGCAGCTGTCTTGGTCACAACAGAGTTGTACAGCACACCACCTGACCAGAAGCCTTCCTCGATTTTGTGTAGTTTCAACGTCATTCGGGGACCGACTTCTATTAACCTACAATTACATGCACAACAATGAGTCAATGAAATCGTATAGTTTCGTCCTTGAACATCAAGTAAAAGTAAACTGTCACATTTCCATCCTGCACTTTTGGATTGCCATAACCATCAAATCTTGGTTTACAACACTCATTTCTACAGCTGAGTCGAAAGAGAAGGGGTAAGTCACCGTAGGTGATATGCCTTATTTTTATTATTTTACATGGCTTGTAGTATAAGCACCTTGCCTACAGACACCACAGAGAACACAACCACTGCATGCCAGACAAAGTATGATATTTCGGTCCAAACCAGGAACCTGGGAGTGACCCCTCTTATTTGTTATGTGACCTAAAAAGAACATATGCAAGCCTATAAGTTTCCCTTCGTGAATATAATAAACCTAACAGCATTCTTGGGAGTCATGGCTTTTCTCTTTCGTCGAGAGATTTATAATAGTTAAAAAATGGTATCTGTGTGACGGACAAAAAAAATTATACAAATACACCAACCTAATGGCACTTTTGGAGTCACGTAGATTCCCCTTTCTTGGCATCGACTGCGACAGGAGAATTTCGTTGCTGTCTATCTCTGTAGCCTATACTACATACGATTACAGGGAGACACAACTTACAAATCAACCGATCTAATGGCACTCTTTGAGCTATGAAGGTTTCCCTGTGTTGGCATGAATGTTTGGCTCACGTCTTCTCTTCCCTCGCACAACCACGATGTAAGACCGCAATCAGTGGATTGTGAGGTCCAAAAATGCGGCATATAAATGACATACTTTACTTTATCTCAACCAACCTAATGGCACTCTTGGAGCCTCGTAGATTCCCTTTTGTTGGCATCGACTGCGGCAGGAGGATCTGGTTGTGGTCTCCGTCGTTTTCTGCTTCACTTTCTGACAGATTACCTCCCCTTAAATTGAAAAGACAAATAACGTACGGTCTCATGTAACGAAGTCATGATAATAACGGTACATGAGGGGTTGTAGCTTCTAGAAAATCCAGATGGTGCAATGCAGTGAATTTGGTTATACATGGTGTGCTTTCTGAGGAGCCTTCTACTCATGAAAACTAGAGTAGACCTTCACACTTAAGCTGACAAATCGAGCCCACATGCATGGGTTGGATAATTTTGCCACGCCCGGGGTGTCAGTTTTCTATGTAGAGTTTCTTTGAGTTTACTTATTACCATAACTACATGATTATCAATACCGTTTTTTCAAGTTTTTCATCAATTCAAGAAGAATTTTGAGGATGAAATAAGTAATGAGAATTCAATGATGAAAGTCTTGATCATATTTAGACATGTACTACTTCACGAGTTTAAATATCAGTGTTATATAGTTTGGAATTTGGAGTTAATTGATTGACTATAATCTATAATGTATAACCCCATGGACTATAGGTTGACAAGCAGTTTTAAAATATAAATGGCACTCTTCTATACTGTCTTTTTAAACATCATTGCTATTTCGATGGTAGCAGGGAGATTCTGATAATGTGATAGACAGCGATTTTTTTCCCTTTTTTGTACTTTTGTTACAGCTTGGTGACCTCAGGCTACAGTAATGCTGCCTTGCCCAAGGACACACACATAGCTCGCTCGGTGTGTGAATTGAATCCATAACCTGTCCAATCAGCAGCACCGGTGTTCAAATCCAGGACTTTCTTATTACAAATTCCATCATGCCAAACATTTACGAAGCTTTGGAACTAAAAAATCCATTTGTCACTATTTTTCGTGCATACTGATTTGGTCCCGGGTGAACGCTGGTCGGAGCTACGTGATTTGTCATCTGTGTTTCTACGAATCTACAAACTATTGATATCACTCACTGGTCGATGTACTCTGAGATATCGTTGTAGCGTCCCAGGTCAGGTATTTTGGGTTTGATGAGTTTCCTCACCGCTCTACTCATGCCCGATGGTACCACTCGGATTATACTGTAATTAATGCAATACATTGTCAAATGTAAATACAGTTTATTGCGTAACTATAAAATTATCTCAACAGCTTTTTCTCTAGATCCACAATATTAGGAGTAAAAAATTTACAATGGCAAAAAAAGAAAAATATGGCAATTTGACAAGTAACAATACAATGCCAGTTTATAAAATGCAACCAATAACGTAAGGTAAATATATATTTAGCTAAAAAGTGTTGTGGATGTGAGTTTGCGATGGGACCAATGATGCCAAAATATCGTTTGATCAGCAATACCAGAGTCTGCACGACTAATAATAATAGTAGCTGGACGTTTTACTCATTGCTGAATACGATCGAACAGAGTGTGAGGGGACCAATGTTGCGGTTGTTGGTGTAGCATCTCGTGAACAGCCTAGTGAGGTAAACGCAGGTATATGGATAGCCTGTTGAGACCGAAAGTGGATGGTCGGACATCAGAGTACCCAGAGAAAACCACCAGACATGGGCAGGATATTTCATCTTCCCTGACTCGAAGATAGCGGCCTTTAGCGGGAAGAAGCTAGCAGAATTTCTAGGAAAGCTACCCAGTCCCCAGATGATCAACTTAGCCATTGAATTAGTGGACGCAAGCAGGGGGACGTTCCTTGCCAAAGATAATTACAGTACAGAAAAGAAAGGTTTTTGCGGTGCCACAGGCTTGAAACCTGGACCCCGCGATCTCAAGGCAAGCACTCTACCACTAAATTACTGGACCCTAAAAATTATGACAATGTGTGCTAGGTGAAATTTTTTTAGAAGTGCTAGTACACTTACTTGTACATACCAATTTTTATACTAACTAGTGCCTGAAGTCAATGGTGTCAGTGTCAGCGTTGTAACTCAGCAGCACACAGCGGCGAATGTTGTTCAACTTCACCTACAACACAGCCATAATTAGTGAATGCATTGTAACCTTGAATACCACTACTGTATGAATTCCCGTATTGGATTACGGTAAGTAACCAGCAACGAACGCTGATAAAGCAGACAGAGAAAAGGTTGGTCGTTACCCTATCATAATACCCGTGACGCAATACCCGGTTCGGCAGATGCAGACACAAACAGCTGGTTTAAGTAATTTGAGAAATTATCAAATACCCACTGCAAACACTTAAACATTTATATGCTCCATTTTCAGATATCTCGATCTACCAAATGCCGTTCTTACAATATGGACATGCAAGGGTAGACGTGAGCAATGTACAAACGTACTATCTTTACAATGTATGATTTAATTTTAATTATAGATTTTACTTACCCCATCGACGTTGATCGAAGGAAACATATTCTGGAACATTGACGTCATGAGTTTGTGATGAATTTCTGTGCTGGCGAAATTGTTCATGACCAAGAGAGGGTGGGTGGTGTAGGTAGACTGGTAGAGGGTCGGGCGCTTGATGTATGATAGCACATCCTGGGGGTTCAACAGTTTACTATAATATTAAATGTCATAATCACGCTAGATGTTAGAACTAAGAACACCTAGAATTGGCTGTACGGTTCATACCCCTAGTGTGCCGATAAACCGATCATCATCATAGCTGGCAGCCGAGCAGTCATGGGTTCAACCGTTCAAATCACAAACGTGTTGTGCATTTTACCAGAAATTAAAATTGGGTAGTGTGTTTCGCGCAGACATGTGAGAAGTTGGAAAGTAACCTGTGTTTTTGCCGACTTGTAACATGTCCTGTCAGTGATCTGTGGCTTTGGCTGTACTGTATTATACCACTACAGTATAGCACTGCGAAATATCATTGGCCACATTTTTATCATGCAAATGCAGTGGAGAGGTACGGAGTGATTCATTGTTTTTGTACAGCTTTGTGGCACTGATAATATGCAAAGACAGTCAAAACTCAGGCTTGAATCAATGACCTCTGGATCTAATGGCCATTGTTCAGTGCCTTACCACTAAGCAGCATTTATTCTGAAGGCTTTTAGGCGATAAAATTAATTGAAATGATAATTTCACAATATAATTTGGGACTTATTCACTTGACACCTAAATTTATTCAAAAATTACATGAATCAAAAGTTAAAATAATTTTTTTTCCTATTTTTGAATTTCTATTATTAGTGGGATACATATTTTAAACCTGCATGAGAGAGTAGTTCTCGACCCTGAAAGTGAGAGTTGGACCCCTCGGCACTTTACCCACGTGAAGGTTCACGGACTTCTCGGACTTTGTGAAGGACAGAAAATGTGAAATGTTCAGCATGCTCGCCACATTGAGGAAATCCTTGAGCACGTTCTTCTTTCTCACCTGGCCAACAACATACAATGTTACGGTTTTATTCTACAACTCAGCTCACAGCCTCACAATACTGACAACCAACATACACAAATAATATAAGACATTGTAGGGATATTTTAGTTGACAACTAACTTCAATGTAAAGTGTGGCATTTGTTGTATGTCGGTTTACAACTTTACATGACTGATTGTCTTTCTTCATTGATCTGCATTCCCTATTATACATGTATACAATAATATGCACAACCTGGTTTCGTAATCTATAGAGTATAGATACTTCAATGTTTGAACTTACAACCTGTCACGGTTCAACTTCGATCGCACGATGCCTTCCTGTTGTTCCTGCCTTTCCGGGCCTCCACCGTATATTATATGCCTATGGTTAAATATATTAACATAAGAAGTGTTAGTAGTGGCATGAAAGGCAGATTAATGGATGTACAGAATTATACATGTTCGAGTTGCAGTACAGGAAGTCAGGACAGGGAAACAAGAGATAATTGGTGAAAATTCTCTGGAGTGCGTGGATAAATTTTGTTATCTCGGAGACATGATTAGTGCAGGTGAAGGTGCAGAGAGTAGTTCAGTGGGCAGAGTTCGTTGTGCATGGAAGAAATTTCGAGAGCTACTGCCTATTCTGACAACTAGACGATTATCGCTGAAGATGAAGGGTAAATTGTATGACTCGTGCGTACAAAGTATACTAGTATACGACATATTGTACCACGGTCATTATGTTACATGATATGTCATTAGTCAAATCGGATCATTAGACAAATCACCAAGTACCCACGCAAATTCAGTACTAAATAATTAAATGTCCCTAAATAATTATCATGAAACG
>WNLI01216505.1:0-12595 GCA_025802215.1 Wirenia argentea | reverse complement strand
GTTCAAGTCTCGCCGGGACCAGATTTTTGGTAACAAATTTCCACTTATTCTACCTAATTTGCATACAATGTTATTAGGTCCATGTTTACAGCTCGGCATTCACAGAGCAACTGCCTTTTATAAAATCTAAGTCCTGCTTTTATACCTGGAGTATGTGCAGAGTGTTCAACTTGGAACAATGTTTCAACTTGTTACAAGTATGGCCGCCATGTCTGAGCTTTATAAAAGTAGACGTCAGCTTTAAGCATCTACCCTGCAATAAAAACACAAAATCCAATATAAATTAATATATATTAGATTTTATGACGTGTGGTTGTTTGATATATCCATATAGCCTATAGGCCCGTCAAATGTGTTGAATACTTTTACAATGGCCATTTATGAAAAGTGGTGTATATCTTTTTTACTCGAGTATAAAATTTAATTCTTTTGTTTTCAAATGTAGCGACATTGATTACTAAAGAAAATAAAAACAATACACCGACAAAAAATTCCGAAATTTGGTGCTTTTGCAGTAGGAGCATTTCCCCCACGGAAAATGATTGCAAAGCCGACTGTGCCAGGGTTCGAACTCACGACCTTCTGTTTACAAAGTAGAAGTGCTACCGACTGAGGTCTTACTTCGCATGTGAACATTTTTCTCAGTCTTGTAGTCCAGTAGGTCACATAGCAGTACGCACACACATGGACTAAAATCATACAAAGAAAATACGTAATTTGCGATTTATGATTTTATTGGCAACATCAACGGTAACATTATTTTCACGAATCTGGACAAGTCGACTATTTATCAATTTTATTGCACAAACGCAGCACTACATGTACAATATGGTAAAGATATATCAAGGCTGAGCAGTCCCAAGTGGTAGTGTATTTTCCTACAATTTTGACATGATTTTCATCAAAATGATGTCCACAATTGTTATAACATTGTTTTATTAAAACATATATACACCACTTTGAGTACTCAACAATGATATACCACTTTGTAATTCATAATAATTAAAAACAAAAATAGTAGATTAAAATAAATTAAATTATAACTCATAAAATAGTCATCGTTTATACTGGCTGAATGTTAAAGTAGTCAAAATTATCATCAGATCTAGCAGCACTACACGTGTATTTGTAAAAAACGGTTAAAAAATAACTGTTAAAATTAATCAGATCTGTAAAAAGTAATGCTGTATGTAAAGCCTGCAATTTGCAGTTTACAGAAAGTTCAGTTTGAAATCTAGAATGGAATTTTCATACAAAAACGGACAAAAAAATGTATATACAAGACAGTTAAAGAAGACAAGAAATAACAATCTACAATAATTCACCTATGCAAAATAAATAAATAGTGTATAACAATTATAAATAAGTGTAATGTAAATAAATTAAAGTGAGAGTAAATTTCATAATTTTTCATATCTATAACCATGAACAAATGAGCCTATTACTAAACACAAAGTGGCCATTTATGGGTAGCCTACGGCTTATATGATGCATTATTTTTTAAGTACCAATACTGTACTCAGAATTCATATTTTTCAAAGTTTAGCGTGTTCTGTATGGCCAAGTTCTGTTCTGTACCATGAATTTATGAGTTTTGTATATATATAGGCTTATTTGTCTATGTTAGTTGAATCTGATCGACATACAAAATATATGATGTACTCTCACTTTTAAATCAGAAAGTTCTATATATAGAGTATAATTATGACTAGATTGTGAGGATTACTAATAAACAAATATGATTTAATTTTAATTTGACTAGGTAAATATAATAGGATATCACAGAATCACAGAATATATCAGAAAAGAATTAAATAAATAAAAAATTTAATAAATTAATACAAAATTATTGTGCAGAAATATTGTAAATATTATGACGTTTTAAGTTTGAGGAACGCATACTCCTTCAATGATCAGTGTGAAGCGTTTTAGTATTACATTATTTACATGTATACTAGTCAAAAAAAGAAACGTCCATTTTATAGCTAGGCTATAATTTCCAAAATACCATCATTGTATTAGGCTTATGTTATGTTTATTGACAACTACAGTACTATACTGTCTATGCCAATTACAGATTACATCACTTTTCAACATTACATGGGCTTGGTGGCATTTTAAACATAATCATGTCAGTGGCTATGGAGATTACGTTTTCAAAGTTTATCATTTTCATCTGTTACACAAGGGAGAGTTGTTTTGCTAACAACGCCATGTTGAGTAACCATGATCAACGAAAAGCTATTGGTATGCAGGATGCTGGTGTGTCATTGGACATTGAATGTCCATGTGCGCACCATCCGGCGAATACAGCAAAATACGGTAAAATGTAGGCACGCCAGCGTATGAACAAGCAACAATTTCGGGAGGCTCTACTCGCGGAATCGGACCACAATGCCCATGCTGTATTTGCACCCTTCGTGGGATCGATGCAGTACGGAAATCCAGCGGTTATTGCCGCAGATTATGGCTATACAAGACAGTGAATGTATAAAAAGAAAAAAAGTTAGGAAAGGTATCATAGTAACAACAATAAAATTGATATAATTAAAGCTAAAGTTTCTTTTTTTGACTAGTATATTAGAAAAATGTGATTTATTGTAATATGTGATAATTGAAAATATAGTAATTATAATTGGGTATCAAATGTATGAAAATATAATATTTTTTATAATATTATAATACGTAGAAAATTGTGAAATTCTGTATTGTGAATTCTGAATTATTTACACAAGTATAGAGCTAGGTTTGTCAACTGTAACTACCGGGAATCGTAAGATGAACATGGATTTTATTTTTCATATTTTTGTTCAAAATTAATAATTAAAATATTCAAAAATATTTCCTGGGGAATATTCTAAATTTAGAAATAACAAATACAGAAATGTATTATACATATTTATAATTGATATTCGTACAAAATGGATTTTTAGTTTTGTTTTTGTTAATTTTGGTCACTTTATTTAGCTCAGAAAAATATTTAATATTAGCACATAACATAACATTGCACTGTTGGATTAAGTATACGCTAATCCAAGTTAGCTAAACACAATACACGAATACCTGATTTTAGCTAAACATGGAACGCAAATAACTGTAAGCTAAACTAGAAACATATCAGAATAAATAAGTGAGTAAATAACAGAACAAATAACCATTTACTATGACAATTTATATAAATAATTTAAAATCATATTTACATAATAAAACATTCATAATGTATGGTCAATGGTCATTATAATTATATAAAGATTTTACTGTAGGGGAGGCCGGGAGGGTGGCCCACAGTGAGACAAAGGCTCTCAGCTCTCCAGCTTTCATGGTACAGGAACCAATTCACTACAGAATACTTGTCTACATATAAGCTTCCTCTGAATCACAAATACAAGATGACTATCTAGTGGGAAGTTAGTGTTCTGAACTTTATCGATTAAGAAATCACAAAAGTAAATTTTCAAGATAGGATGATTTTTCGTATTCAAGATGTCATTTTGTGGGATTCTAGAGATGCCGTCAGGTGATTATAATCATCAACCATTGGCAACTAATAATACATAGGAATCCGGTCAATCATCCACAGTGAGACAAAATGGAGGCCGTTTTGTACCCTGATTATCTCAAAAACTATGTGGTCCTGATTAAATATAGCACTTTACATAATTAGCTTAGATATCAGCCTCGTACATTGGTATCATAATATTACGTAAATGTCGCACATGGAAACATCTGCAGAGGAAAATAACTTTTCTGTCTCACTGTGGGCCACCCTCCCCTACCTTAGTTTGGGGTACAATGGGATTTTTTCGTGTCATAAGTATTATTGCGATTATATACACTTTTTATTTATTCAGCTTCATTTTTATCATTAAAATAATCATCCCAATTATCCCATGTATGACAACAAACTTGTAATGATTTTTTTGTTATTTATGAAATCTAGATACGGTACCTAGACTAGATACTAGGTACCTTGGATGTACACTGGGACATTATAATTTCTGCAAAAACAGTTTACACTCAAACTCAAAATTTTGCAAAAAAGAACCGTTGTACCCGGTCCACCCTACATAAAATTACTTTACAATAATATTTAAAATATAGTAAATTAAACAATAAGCACTAAACATAGTTTGTCGTATTTAAAACACAATACATAAAATATTCATACTCATAATTATACATATTATACGACAAACACAAAATACGAGATTCAATGTTGCAATTCCACTCCAATTTTAAAACTTAATTATTTAGTAGCTAGTAAAATTTCTCCTAACGTGTAAAAAATATTATAACTTTGTTCACATAACAGCTCGTAACAATACTCTCGTTTGATTTACTTTAATCAACCAATGTCGTAGTTGATTTTAATAAAAATCAATCAAATTTATATGAATAGGTCGTGGATGTTTTGAACATAAATATTAGTTACACAATGAATTTAAGTAGATTTTGAGCACATTTTTAAACGTAATTTTGTTTTACAATAACCAAATCTGATATTTCGTTATATATACATCATTATGTCGTTAAACTATAATTAATCATGATTAACAATCACGTCACACTCACGTATTACATAACATTTTATAACTATATACAGCGATATAATTGAGTATTTTAATGGTAACATATTTTTATGCGCCATAATTTGAGTTAATATCAAGTAAATGGAGCCATTTTAACTTCGAACTGAGCAGGTTAATACAAGCATCGTATCCATGTTTCCATGATTGTTTCCAAAATTCAGAATCAATCCACAGTGTGGCAAAATTACGCATTCTAAGGGCCTGATTATATGGGCCAGGCTACCTCGGTATAGGGGCTAGCCCGACAGGCAGGCTGGCTCACCTGGCGTGAGATTATATGAAAAAATCGCGCGTTTCATTTTGCTCTCGGTATGCGGGCTATCCCGCAAATGAGTTATGTCCCTTGTGGTCAAGGTCGTCGTTAACGTCAACAAAATCAGTCAAAATGGCGGCCGGCGGGCATGAATTTGCGCGAAATTTAAGGATTTTTATCCCTACAAATGTCGTTAGTGTTAGCGTATCTTCTGCAAATTCAGACCGTCGAAAACTTGAAGTTGAAAAAGTTCACAAACTTGTATTCTTTGAACGCGGAAGTGACAGCGGAAGTGACCGATTTGACAGATTGGTACGTTTTGCGCATGCGCGAAGGTCATTTTCAGCTCGGTAAACGGGTCAGCCCCGCTACTGACAAGTGAGCCAGCTCGCATCCCGGAACGAAAATAGCCGATATGCGCTCATGTAATCGTAATGGCGGAAATGAATGCCTGGCGAGCCAGCCTGCCTGTCGGGCTAGCCCCTATACCGAGGTAGCCCTGCCCATATATCAGGCTCTTAGTGTAGGGTACAGAACCGAGGTTGCAGTTAAATCAATGGTGTACTGCTTTCGACTGACATCAGCTGATTATTCTGATTATCTAGCCAACGGTAAATCACCAGCTCCGTAGGTTTGGCAGTGCACACTGAATTTGGAAAAAGTAGATCCCTCACCACTGTATAGATCTGTCACACTTTACTTTAGTCGTTGCTATACTTGCGAATCGACGTGAAGTGAATTGATTCCTGTCAAACCAATTGCATCGTTATTACACCTACCGCTCTAAACTGGGAAAAAAAGTGGAGCAGACATCGTCAGTTGAGAGCAAGGTTATGGACTTATGGTAAGTCCTTAATTAACATTATGGACTTACCATAACCTTGTTCTCAACCAACGATGTATCAATAGATTGACATGACCTCTCCTGACCATGTCCAGTATGGGACGTAATTCGTCAACATCCCTAATAACACGATAAAACCAATTCGAATTGATTCGGTTTGCTCAATGTTATGTTGCTATACTAGTGAAATAAAGTGAAGCGTGCCGGAGCGAAGTGAAGTGGTTTACTTTGTACCTGCACCTAGAGGTGTGTGAAAATTGGACCAGAATCTTCCAGAACATACGTATACCGGGAGAAAGTGGAATAGGTGTAGCAAGAACTGGGACTTTCTAGTATGTCTTGGAACATACTGGTTTAGTTTGAAAAATATAGCAACGTTATTTGTTACACCACTAACCAGTTCTTCTTGACGAGCTTGCTGCTCGGAGATTTTCTTGTGTAGGTTGGATTGTTGGCGCGCAAGTTTCGTGTATTCGGCGTTCTTTTGGTCGTCACTTAGATCGGTCTTTTGGCGCGATAGTAGTGACGGCGTCTGCAATATTTGAGAAAATTTATGAAAATTGGCTTTAGTCGCCTAATGACACGAGAGAGAACAAAACAAATATACATGCTCGATTCTGGGACCTTTCGCACTAAAGTCCAAGGCACTACATTTGATTTTTTATTCACGAAATTCTGTCTAATATTATGTATGTATCGTTAAATTATCGAGGTCTCCATAAATACACAGAGCTTGTTATTACTAGGCAATTTTATTGGACATTGGTCAGTCGGGAGTGTGTTGGATTTGTAATCCTAAGGTCATGGGTTCGAATCCCAACTGGCGGAGATAATTTTAGACTGTTGTGCACACCAAAATCACCATTCGCATGAGACGTTAAACCAGGGCATGTGCTGTAAAGGAGTAGTAAGCCATATTGGTCATGATAGTGAATCATATTAAATTTAACTAAAAAAAACCAGAGCCTATGATGGGATTCAAACGCGTGACATGTTTAAGAAGTACTACAGTAAAACCCTAACTTTACTGTTTGACTGGTATTCTAAACCAATCATGAAATCATCAAAGACTCATCTAAATTCCAAACATGGACATGATGAACTGACAAGAGTCATATGTATTTGTCATATGTATGACACAGTTTTGGAAAAATTATCAAGTTGCAATGTCAAAGGTGGTCGTATTTCTTGCATGATGTAGGCCTACTTTCTTGCTAAATTCATCGTTTGAAATTAGCCTACATCAAATGCATTGGTCACTCAGTATACTTTTTCTACCAGGTGTTGTTGAGGTCCATTGACTTTATGAATCTAGGGGTTTTTGGGGTAATTTCCCATGTGGTTGGGTGGCAGGCAGGGCATCTGACCCGTAAAATCAGCCTTGTGATTTATTCTTACGTTTGGAAGGCCCCATGACTAACCCCCTTGAAATATGTAAAATGAATGTCAATGACGACAAAATATCAGTCCCGATGAATATACGTATACAAGAACAAATGTCAAAATGAACGTGACTGTAATAGCGTTGACGCATCAAAAGCCGATCTACCACTATCCAGATAATATTCGCATAATAACATAAATAATTAACTCCGAGACAGACTGAAACTGATGTGAAGTGAAGTGGATTATTTCTGCATAGAAACAAACCAGAGGTGGTTTCAGTCAGCCGATTCACGTCAGTTCAGTTCTAAAATCGTAGTCTGTCAACGATACTTTTATCGATCCACCTCTATCTGTTTTATTTTGTCACGTGATGCGTCGATTAGGGAGTATCACATGATAATTTGAATTTTGAACAGCATGGCGGGTGTTTTGTCGGAACTGTCAGATTTTGAAAGTAGGGTAGTGTATTGATGTGTCAACGGTACACAAGTGAAGTGAAGCGAATCGTTTTCAGTCACTTGTGAGTGTAGATCTGTCAATGATGCACAACTGATCTGAGGTGAGGTGAAGTGGTGTGAGGTGAATCGTTTTGATTCACTTGCGAGAATTGGTGTGTCAACGATATAATCCGGCAGTACCGGAGTGCTCGTCTTGAGATCTACTAGGAATCCCGGATCAAAGCCCGGCTGGGGCAACAGTTGGACGTTACCCTTGATTTGCCTGCACTAGATCAGTGGATAAAGTGAGCAGCTGGGGACTTTGTAGCTTTCGTAGGAATTCTGCTGACTGATGGTTTCTTCCTGCTGTCTTCGGCTCTTCGTGTCATGGAAGATGGAAAATATCCTGCCCATGTCTGGTGGTTTTTTCTGGGGAAAATACTCCGGTTTCCCCACCATGACACCATTTAATTACACATGACTTGTGTGTATACTGGACTTAGGTTGCAGCCCATTATGCCGATGCAGTCTTGCACATGCCACATCCTAGTGTGAGCCTGTGAGGTCATAATATGAATATTAATCCACCCAGGAATAAAACACAGTGCTATTAGTATCCATATTATGAAAGTGTATTAAAATTGCTTACATACTCGTACAAATTCGCCTACGTAGGACCAGGTGCTAATATATAGAGCATTGACAATAGTACTTTAGTAAAAAGATGCATGAAAAAAAAATTTAAAATCAAAGATCCAAATAAAAAATACTGGTGCACTCGCCACTCGTATCTTGTACTTTGATTGCATGCTCGTGCTTATGAGAAATGCAAAGATAAATTGGAGTGTATGTGTCAGCTGATAAGCGATGATGAAAACTGACCATTATGAAGCGATGGTGGTTCTTATGTATGTAGACAGTCTAAGATAGATGAGACTACGTAATAATGATATAAACCTGCCATGTTGTATGTAGACAGTCTAAGTTAGATGAGACTATGTAATAATGATATGAACCTGCCATGGACCAAATCCGTAAGTCCTCTTTCGTCTCCTTCTGGACTTGGTAACACGCAGGTAATCGTCTTTGCGTCTGTGCGTCCGTCGGATCGTGCGGTGTGGATTAATGTTGGTCTGGCCGTCTTTTTCCGCGAACCTAGATCTGCTCTTGCAGCTTCTCTGGACTTTGATGCTACGGGTGCTTCTGTTGCTACGTCTACTGGGCCTGTGGCTAGCTCGATAGTCCGGATCACTGAGGTTACTGATGGCGGGACTAGATCCTTTGGGAATTCCTGGAGGACTACTTGGGTCATCCTGGCCATCTTTTTCCATGACCCTGGATCTGCTCTTGCTGCTTTGTTTGCTTCTGTTGCTACGGATGCTTTTGTTGCTACGTCTACTCGGCCTGTGACTAGCTCGAAAGTCTGGATCACTGAGGTTGTTCATGGCGGGACTAGATCCTTTGGAAATTCCTGGATGGGTTCTTGTGCTACTGACACTACCACGGTGTCCTTCCGTGTGGCGAGTATCCAGATTACTGCCTTGGTTACTCGTAGTCGGGTTGCTGCCATCGTCAATAACCAACTCTGAAACTCCATTGCTGAGTATTATACGGACACCCGAACTGGGGGTTTTGATGGGCTGTGTTTCTGGATGATTGCCATCCTGGTTGGTGACGGAATTTCTGCGAACATGATCAACAGAATGTCGCTTGGATCTGCTCCTTTTACTTATGTGTTTACGGACATCAATGCTGCTGTTATCACGGCGTCTACTTCTACTGCCGTTAACATGTAAGCTGCGACTTCTACTATGTTGAAGACTGGGGTTGATGCTACCAGGAGTGGGGGTGCCAACTTCAAGGTGACTGCTTCGGGTAGTGGTACTGGGACCAGTACTGAGACCAGTACTTTGACGACGGTCTCGTTTGTGGTGATAGCTATGACTGCGCTTGCTCGGACTGTTCGTTCCAGCTTTCTTATTCGGACTGTTCGTTTCACCTTTCGCATTCGGACTGTTCGTTCCAGCTTTCTCATCAGGGTCATCACCTGGCAGACTACTTTGGTTGCGATTGATGGGAATATTCGTTTCAACAGAAATGTGTTCAGCAACAAGATATTCTGAGTAACCACACAGATTACAAACACTCGGTTTGTTCCAATCACTTGGGCAGTTTTCTGGGACACTACCAAGATTACAAACACTTCGATTATTCCTTTCAATGTCACAGTTTTCTGGTAGAACATTATAGACACTGGCTTTTATCCTACTGACTGGGTACTTTTCTGATTTATGACTACGAAAATTACAAAGACTGTAATCATCGATTTCAATGTGGTTTTGCAGAATACTACGACGATTCCGGACATTGGGACGACCAATTTCAATGTGGACACTACAATTGCACAGGCCAGATTCATGTCTGTTAACACAATGATTTTGAGGAACACTAAGATTGTTCCGGAAATGTTCTAGATTACTACAAAAATTTTGGACTCTGGGATAGTTGTTTTCAATGCGATGGTGTTCAGTATGAGTGTTATAAAGACGGCAATAAAAGTGGCTGTAAACACGACTATGGACACTTCTATGAACACGACTATGGATGTGGTATTGGTGATTGCTATTGAGACTTCTGCTATTGTGATTAATATTGCTTTGGATTTCCTGCCCTTTTTCATCGGCTTCGAAAGTAGGATAATTTTCGTTATCATTTTCTTCATGTGAGTTTTGGCCAAGTGGATTTTCGTCAGGATGTTGATTTTGATCATGAATTTTTTTACCATTGCGAGGTTTGTTCTTCGGTTTTTTATCATTCTTTTGATGCTTCTTGGTGCCACCCTGATTTTGATCTTTGGGTGGTTTCCCTTCATTGCGATGATGTTTATCATTTCCTTTATCTTTGTTTAGATCGTTCTTGCTTTTATGTTTTTGTTTGACTTTGTGTTTACTTTTTCTCGTCTGTGGTATGTGGGTACCGCTGATGGATGCCTTTGTAGCGCTCGATTTTGTTGTCTTGCTTTTGGATGGCTCGAGCTAATTAGGCAAAAATGGGTTGTTATTATTATATGAGTACAACAATTAAAAAAATTTATTTCAGTGAAAAACTATGTCTGTGCAAAAAATGTGGGAAAATAAAAATGGAAAAAGTAAAAAAAAATATTCTGTGACTGGTAAAAACTACTAGACATTCTTTCCAAAAAGACATGTAAAATTCTGCTAATCCCTCATAATCTAGGTGTATTTACACGGACATTTTGATATAATTTGTATTGTAAAACATACCTTATTGTCTAGATGGTTCAGCCCTCCCTCTGTATCTTCCCTTATAGTCGACTGAAAGTACAAAAAATAGTCGACTGAAAGTACAAAAATAAAGGTATTTGATATAAGACACTTTTAGATATGCGACTCAATGCGTTCAATTGGGCAGATTGCATGAGTGGGCAGATTGCAGGCTGCGAGAATGTATTTTTGTGCATTCGGATCAGACTACTCAACCATTAGTCCAATCGTGTAACAATATAATAATAATAACATAACAAAAGGTACTCTAAATGCTTTATTTCACCACAAAGTGTTTGTTTTTAGGAAATATCAAGGAAGCACGTATTATATTAGTTTTTGGCAAATTACATGTACTAGTGTTATGGAAATGTTTGATATTATGTATAGACTATAATAGACCACCTAGTGTCTAGACAGTCTAGTCAACGTAATTAGCTTACCGAAGCTATTATACAGTGTATTTATGATGATAGAGTGATGTAAGGTATAGGTACCGCTACTACACCATATTTTTAGAAACAAGTAATTAGGGAGCATACGCTGGCGTTATTTACGTTCTCGGTCCAGTAGATGCTGATGTAGGTAGTGGCAGATTACTATGCACTATTAGCAGCATATTACAAAGTACCGTATATACAAGAATAATGAATGTTGATATACATAGTTTGGCATTTTGTTCATCATACTGAATGCGACCACACATACTCCTAGTTTCGTACAGACTGTGGGCAATATGGAATGGTAATAGCTCAGTTGGTAGACTGTAGAGCGTTGGATTTGTAATCCAAAGGTTGCGGGTTCAACCCCCGGCCGGCGCATTATCAATTGGGTTTTTTCTCTGTGTTCCCTGGGTGAGAGCACATTTCCCTAGCCTCAGTTTACCAAGCCTGTAAAATTGGTACTGATCTGCACAGTCGTGATGTAAGATCGACATTTGGCGGATCGTGAGGTCCTAAAATTTTACTTTACTTTATTGACAATCAAGGAGCTAAGTACTTCTCTTATACATCTTACAGACACTGCAATCAAACATGATCACAATACCACAAAAACGTCGTTCTTCGGCCAGTGGAGGTGTCGTTGGCAACACAGACAGGCACTTCATCAACAAAGAGCCATAATTACTGCCCTAGGGGAGACTATTCGCACACGACACTGCTTCATCAAGTGGCAATGCTGTATCTTTTTTAGTATTTACACATAATTATTTGGGTCTGAAACAATTCTTGTAAATTGATCGGCGTTGTATTTTCGCACTCCAGAGTACTCTGTATGGACAGTATCGTACATTATCTTATAGAACCACAATAGAATGAGAAAACGTGACCTTGAACTTTTTCACCAAAATACGGAATGGGAAACGTGATCTTTTTGTTGTTGTATCAAATGACGCATTTAATAAACCATTGTGATGGGTTCAACTGGGTCTATTATGTTGCATTTATTAAAAATAAAATCTTATGTTGCCGTGCCCAAGGACACACATATTGTCTGATTTGTGATTGACCCACAATCTGCGATGTACCATCACAGATTTGAACCCACGACGCTCTATTAAAAATCAGACATGCTCCCGACTGAGCTATCTATCCATAACAAGGCACCACTATACGGGGCTACTTCTGTTCACTAATTTATTTTACTAAATAATTTCATTAGGTTGGAAACAATAACTGATTATGAACTACACAACCTATACAACAATGAGTTCTTCCTGGACATCATCTGGTCATGCGCGGTGGACGTCGTATTCCCGCGCATGTTCGTGGATTTCCTTGGTGTTTATATCAGGGAATCCC
>WNLI01216394.1:0-12596 GCA_025802215.1 Wirenia argentea | reverse complement strand
GCGGGTTAGTAGGCCTCGCCGCTTCGCGGGTTAGTAGGCCTCGCCGCTTCGCGGGTTAGTAGGCCTCGCCGCTTCGCTGGGTAGCAGGCCTCGCCGCTTCGCGGTGTAGTAGGCCTCGACGCTTCGTGTCCGACGCCACCTGCTATACTGTATTGATCCTGATATGTGACTCGAATGCAAGTGTCCGACACCACCTGCTACACTGATCCCGTACGAGGGCTCACGGCCCCAACCGCTCACGGTCCTTTAATTTTTCTAGAAGATGACAAAGTGACGTTAGACAATTCTAGGCTCACTGATCCTTGTGAAATCGAAAGTAAATTCTAATAACAAATTTTCTCTACTCGATTTTTCTATTGAAGATTGTGTGCTTATTTTGCACTTGATTAAGTCGCCACACAGGTGGAAAAAATTCTGTTGACGTGCTCTTTTCAACGCTGTGTCAAACTCTCATATCCGATCAGAATTGCGGCAGTTGTTACACTTTTAAAGAGCGTCAAGTCAGATTACGTTAGGTTAGGTTAGGTTACGTTACGTTACCTGACCTGACGCAAACCGAAACCACCCAGCTGTAAGTATAAGTTGACACTCCCGTGTCAACTCAATGGGGCAGTAGCTCAGTGATAGAGTGCTCACCTAGAGATCTTGTGGTCCCGGATTCAAGCCTGGGCTAGAGCAAAATCTTGGTCCGGCATTTTCCCTGTGTTACTGTAATTCTTTTCTTGAGCAAGGAACTTACCCCTGCTTGAAATCACTTGTTCTATGGCTACATTGAGCATCTATGGACTGAGTAGCTATAGTAGGAATTCTGCTGGCTTCTTCATGCTGTCTCCTCATGGAAGATGGAAAAATCCTGCCCACGTCCAGTGGTTTTCTCCGGGTACTCCGGTTTCTCAACCAACTCACTTTCGGACACTGTAGACTGTAACTGTTCACATCTTGAATGTGCCGTGACCGAGATGTTGCTGTTGATCTATATAGTGCATGTAGTTATATGTCTCGCTCATTAGGATTACAACTTAACCTTGTGAGAGAATGTACCATGTCTATGTATAGCATCATTAGCATCTATTTTTACAATAAGATGTATGTTGCAAGGCTCATTCCCCTACTTCATAATACACACACTCTAATGAGGTATAATTATGTGATTGGTACTTTGTTGTCCACCTTGCGCAGATCACTATAGTCCAACACTCGGAGCAATGCATCATTATGACATCTTTGTTAATCAACCGTCAATACACGGCGATCCTCAGACATGGCAAGGATGCCGCTCCATTGTATATTTTCGTAATTTTTCCTGTGATCTCACGCCGATCTGAGTAATTTCACATCGGCGTGAGGAAAAATGCAGAAAATATACAATCGTCCGGCGTCCTTGCTAGGACTTGTCACGGTGCAGCTATCGTGTGCAGACGGTGAGAGCAGCGTTTCCACAACATTTGTACTACATTTGGAAATACCGTGGCAACTTCAAGGACTCTGTGTAATCTCCGCGCAAGCGCCGCAATTGCAGGGGGCGGCGCTTACATGGAGACTATGTGCGTGCTTGAGGCGCATCCATGGCGCTACTGTTGCGCTGTAGGAGACATCATCGTGCTGCTACGGTGATCTTACTGCACGTGTGTCAGAACGCCAAGCCACGGCGTTTATTTTGTGCATGCACTAAACAAATGCCGTCACATGGCGATCGATGGAGGTCAAGGAGACTATACAACATATCACAGCGCTGGGGGAGACTCTACTGCGCACAGCATTGCGTTCTTGCATGCCGAATGATCGCAATGAGTACGCAGCTCAATGTGACAGGTGTATTAGAAGATTTGTGGATTTATAGTTAAATATCTACTTCGGCGTTTTTGTAAATTACAGTATAATTGTGTCACTGTCAATACTAATAATTCATAACAAAATTACAATACTGTAGTTTTTACTGATAACACAGAAAAGTATTTATTGTTTCAGATAAGAAATGGCTTGGCTGTTGTTCGGTGAGTAAATTTTCATTTATTTAGTGAAGATAGTTGTTGAGTTGATAACGTAGTATTTATTTAATTATCTGAAATTACTGATCAGAGAACTGAATTTCACTTATTTCAACATCCTATATGGCTTTCAATAAATGTTTACATAAAATTGTGCAAAAGGACATACATTCTGCTAATAATTGATTATTATGCATGTTCAATACAATAGCTATGTTGAATAATTGTGATGTCCAAAATGCAGAATATAAATATCACCCATTACACATACCCGACTCATTCCTAATTATTGCCATTGACAAGGCGTATAAAATATTTCTAAATGTGCTGTTTTCAGCCCACCAGGCCACCATGCCCAGTCTAACAAAGCCAATGGGTACAGCTTCTTCAACAATGTCGCTATAGCTGCTAAACTTGCTCTTGACGAATTTCATCTTAAAAGGTATGTTGAATGCATATTCTAGTTAGTGACACAACATGGCCATTCAATGACTTTCCAGTCCAGTCTGCTCATTGTATAATCTCTATGTAAAATAGTAAATGTATGGAGCACAAGTATGGAGCACAAGTAGTTGTAGATTGTTCGCTTTTATGTTTAGTTTAAACATATTTTATTGGTACAATATTGTATTAAATGTAAACAAATAAATGGTACAAAAATATTGATACAATAATACTACAGTGCATTCCTGTTAATATCAACTCCTTGGGACCAGACAAAAAGTTGACATTAACAGGAAAATGACATTAACAGGAATTGATATAAATTAATGAAATGATATTAAATATCAAGTAAGTAATGCTTTAGATACAATCATTGGAAAGATGAATAGTAACTTTATCTAATTTAGTTAATTTTACTTGTTTATGAGCAAATTTGCTAATTTATCATTGTATGTCGTCAATATTCTCGAAGTATTTGTAACATTTTTGGTGGGAAAAAGGCCAGTTTAGAGTAAAAGTTGATAACAAGCGATATCATTTTGAATTGATAGCTTCAAAAAGTTGACATTAACAGGAAATTGACATTACAAGTTGACATTAAAAGGAATATTTTATTATACTTTAGTAAAGAATGATTTGGGACTTTCAAAATAGTTGACATTAACCAAAAATTGATATTAACAGGATTGACATTAAGTGGAGTAGACTGTATAAGGTATGTTTCCATGGTGTATATGTATTTGAGGAAACAGATCACCTGTGACATAGACTGGCCCATGTTCAGTGAAAGTATACAAATTTGTATACCACTATATCCTGTGTACTCGTATTTTTCCACATTGTGTAAAGAAAATTAAAGTGTCACATTTCTAAGCAGCACTTTTCATCAAATATTTATTATTTTGTCTCACGGAAGTAGCGTTTCGTCGCGTTTCACGAGAATTCGTCCATCCACCACACTGTCTTTTCTGACCGCCAGTCCTGCGCAGACTTTTTTAAAGGTTTTTACGCTATAACGTCGGATCACATCATCTGATCTACGTAGATGTAATGTCTCGATCTCACACACATGATGCAACCCCACGATGTGCGGTAGAACTGTCTCCCTTGTATCCCCAGATCTCGCACTGCGTGCCATACTGGCTAGAAGCGGTGAAGACAGAAGTACCTGAAGATGTCATGATTAGTCATTACCATTGCTGTTTTCCAGATGTGCTGTATTAATGTCCCCCAGATCTGGCACTATGTGATGCCATACTGGCTAGAGGCGGTGAGGACTGAGGTACCTGAAGATGAGCTTCCTGAACTCAGAGTTCTCCTTAGGTTTGTAATACACATTTGTATGAATATACAGTATGTAATTGTTTGATTACTTGCTTAAAGCTGACGTCCAGTCTTATAAACACGAGATAGTGTGAAAAGGAAAAGAACATTAACTGGAGTAATGATTTGCAATATTGACATTGTATATGTGAGACATCCTGAATAGTACAAAAATTAAACCCATGGAATACGCTGATGAATGGTATTTGGCTCGTGACCAGCATCCACAAACCTCAGAGAATGTCATATGAATTCGAAGAGAGCAGGCTGAGCAGCCATTCATTTTATGAATTTTCTTATGTCAAAATAATATATTTTTCATAAGCCATACAGTACTGTAAGATTTAAATTTGAAAAAGAAAGCATATTAAACCAGGAGTGCGGTCGTAATCATTTTTGATATGTTGTTATGCAGTCAATAGTGACATGTTAAATCAAAATTGTAATTAATTTTACCCAAAACTGATGACGCTACCTAGGTTGTAATTATCAATAATTTGCTTTTTTCCGATGGGTGACTATTATTTCCGACAAAAATCTTGTTTTTGAAGTACCCACCTCGATCCACCTCATAACGTCAGAATTAAGCAAATCGTCGAATAAAAAAGATACAATTTTAGCTCAACCAATGTCTTGCTGTTTCATGACGGCACCAGGTGGATGACTAGAAAAAAATGTTAATTTGAGAAATAACGGCGATAACTAACGATAATGGAATCCTAGAAACGTCAAAATAATTGCAAATATTATGTAAAAGTATACACTACAACATATCAAAAATTCATTTTGACTGCAGTCCTGGTTTAACTGATACATGCCAACGTATAATCATATGTAAGCAACTGTTTTTCCTTTTACAGCAAGGCATTTGACACAGACATGTGCCCACTGCCATTCAACCTGGAGAAAATGTACCAGTTTGTATCGGAGAGATTTGCTGAGAATGGAGCGTATGTGCAGGAGCAGGCTCTACAGTGGCTACAGGTACGTAAACAATATTTTTTTATGCCGAATTTTAGGACCGCACGATCTGCCACATGCTGGACTTACATACTGGCCTTGCGAGGGAAGATGTGAGCAAGGCATTGAACGTACAGCATGCTCTTACAAATTATATTTAATTATAATAAATATATGCATGGCTTAACTTCTCAACCTATACACAACCCGTGTTTATGCATGATCAGTACCAATTTACAGGACTGGTAAACTGAGGCTAGGGAAGTGAGTTCTCACCCGCAGAATGCTGAGACCTGATACAATAAATGTCGCAGTCGGGACTTGAACCCACGGCCATTTGATTACAAATCCAACGCATGGCCGACTGAGCTATTCCATGGTATGTTCTGTGGTGGTATGTGGTGAGAATGAACGTATGTGCAGGAGTAGGCTCTACAGTGGCTACATTCATTACCACATGACGGTATGTGCTTGGCATGATATATTCTGGTCTGTGGATGGTATGTATGTGGTGGTATGCTTTTGTATGGTATGTTCCAAGATCGGAGCGTATGTACAGGAGCAGTCCGACACATACACCATTTTAAATTGACCGAAAGTTAGATGGTCATTGTTGGGGACACACAGAGAAAACCACTGGATTTGAGCAGGATTTCTTCCACCTTGGCTCAAAGACCGAGTGAAGGAGCATTACGTAACTACCAGTCCTCGGATGTTCATTTTAGCAACAACTGGTCAACTTACGTAAGGGTACATTCTATGCCCAAGAGAATTTCAGTAACACGGATAAAATGCCAGACCGAGTTATTAACATGGCCCCGGCTTGAACCACCCTATCCATGGATCCACTGTCAAGCTGCTAATTATATACATTCACTACAGCCTTGTTCCCTTATCAAGCAGGCCGTGAACTAGTATAGGCCTACACATATTTCACTGTATTATTACAGATCCTATCAAACCTAGGAATCATCATCCCAATACACATGCTGTTCCTGATCGTCAAGAGTGGAGTCAAGACCCTCCTGACACCACCCCGCCTTTGTACCCCTAACTGTGAATTTGTAATCTATTATACCCTCAGTATAACTTATATTCCAGATCCTTTCAAACCTAGGCATCATCACTCCCATGCACATGCTGTTTCTGATCTTCAAGAGTGGAGTGAAGACCCTCCTCACCCCGCCCCAACCTTGCAACCCTAACTAGAGAGCTGTGAACTATTGTACACTCCTACACTATACTTTGTCTCATATTACAGATCCTATCCAACCTAGGCATCATCATCCCAATGCACATGCTGTTCCTAATCTTCAAGAGTGGAGTGAAGACCCTCCTAACCCCACCCCAACCATGCATCGATGGGCCTGTCATGCAAGCCACAAACTGTTGTACACTGTCACGCAAGCCGTATTACAGATCCTATCTAACTTACATCCCCATGCACATGTTGTTCTTGATCTTCAAGAGTGGAGTGAAAACCCTCCTGACGCCACCCCAGCCATGCACCACTATCAAGGAATCCACAAACTATTGTACTGTACACTCGCTACAGCCTTCTTCCCCTGTCAAGCAGGCCGTGAACTATCATACATCAACTACACTGTACTCTTTCAGATCCTATCAAACCTAGACATCATCATACCCATGCACATGCTGTTCCTGATCTTCAAGAGTGGAGTGAAAACCCTCCTCACCCCACCCCAACTTTCCACCCCTAACTAGGACTCCATGAACTATTGTACACTCACACACGTTACTGTGTCACATCCGTCTACTCATATCAAGCAAGCCATGAACTGTTGTAAACCGACTACACTGTACTATCACAGATCCTCTCAAACCTAGGAATCATCATCCCCATGCACATGCTGTTTCTGATCTTCAAGAGTGGAGTGAAAACCCTCCTCACCCCACCCCAACCATGCACCCCTAACTAGGACTCCATGAACTATTGTACACTTATACACTGTACTTTGTCTCATATTACAGATCCTGTCAAACCTAGGAATCATCATACCCATGCACATGCTGGTCCTCATCTTAAAGAGTGGAGTGAAAACTCCCCTCACCAACCATACACTGGTGCCGAGGCATGTACCCAGTATTGTACTTTTCTACATAACAGTGTATTGTGACTATTACAGATCCTGTCAAGCCTAGGCATCCCCATGCACATGTTGTTCCTGATATTCAAAAGTGGAGTCAAGACCTCACATCACCCCATCCATGCTCATGATGCCACCACATCCTTGCACCGATGAAGAAAGCCGTGAACTATTATAAACCGACTACACCGCACTATTACAGATCCTATCAAACCTAGGAATCATCATCCCCATGGACATGTTGTTCCTGATCTTCAAGAGTGGAGTCACAACCCTCCTGACCCCACCTCAGCCATGCACTCCTGCCAAGAACGCTGTGAAATATTGTATAGTCCCTGTTTTGTGACTATTACAGATCCTGTCGAAACATGCTGTTTATGATCGTAGTGGAGTCAAGACCCTCCTCACACCACCCCAACCATGCGCCGCTGTCGAGGAAGCCATAAACGATTTATGATTATACACTCCACCGTACTATTACAGATCCTGTCAAACCTAGGCATCATCATACCCATGCACATGCTGTTTCTGATCTTCAAGAGTGGAGTGAAAACCCTCCTGACCCCGCCCCAACCATGCGCCACTGTCAACGAACCCGCAACCTATTGTACACTCGCTACCGCCTTCTTCAAGGCGGCCGTGAACTATTATACATTGACTACACTGTACTATTACAGATCCTGTCAAACCTAGGAATCATAATACCCATGCACATGCTCTTCCTGATCTTCAAGAGTGGAGTCAAGACCCTCCTAACCCCGCCTCAGCCCTGCGCCGCTGTCGAGGAAGCCGTGAATGCTTTCCTCTCTACAGAAACTCCCCCGGACGACTCAGAGCCTCAGGTCAGTTACAATATGAGTGTCAACGGTGATACTCAACTGGTATACACAAAATACATAAGCAAGTATGGATGAATTCTTATTAGATAAAAACTATTGCACTTCCGCTATTTCACTATTTATCAAATTATCATCATCAAGCATTTTTATAGCAATTTTACATGGTTGCATGTGTGCTGTTTTACATGATAGCAGCCGTCCATGATTTTCGGTCTAAAGCAAGATTGCAACGCCGACCTTTCCTCTTGACGTTCGCCCTCATCGCCTAATCATGTTTCTTCCCCTTTTCTTGCTTCCCAGACACTCCACGACATTCCTTATCCAGTTTTCTTCATCTATCCTCTGTATGTAGCCAAGCCATATTAGATTTCTTGTACCAGTTACCTGCCTAATATCATTCGACCCTGACAGTCTTAGCATTTATTGATGCCTTGGGATCCCTAAGCTTATATTACACATTACTCTGGTCATTCTCAGATCATTAAAGGGATACTCAAGGCAAATAGTATCTTTCGAGGGATGATAGGGATGGTATTGGAGGTCAAATTAAGCATACATGCTAAGACAGTATCTGATTATGTACCCCTAGTATGTAGTTGGACTACATCTGGTTAAGGAGAGCATCTCCGGCTAAGATGCTCTTCTTAGCATGAGATGCTCTCCTTAACCGGAGGTAGTCCAACTACATACTAGGGTTAGGGTTAAGATACTGTCATAGCATGTAGGCTTAATTTGACCTTCTACCCTATCATCCCTCAAAAGATACTATTTACCTGGAGTATACCTTTAAATTTCTTCCTCCTTTACTACCATATTTCACAACTATATACCGATATACTATTATACTTACAATACATACAATTTACCATTCTTCAGTGATAATCCTCTAGCTGTCAGCATATGCATTAAGTAGCTCTTTTTCACACACATCAAACTCTGCACTCTGAGCTACTCACCGACCATAGTGATATCATTTCTTATATAATTTGAATTATAATATCTCTGATTTTATAATGCAATAATATAAACATTAATTATAAATGAATTTTACGCTGGTTTGCAGAGTTTGGAGCAGCCAGAACCAGAAGAGAATGAGGAGATCTATGAGACAGAGACAGAACTGAACCTCCCCTGTTATGTTATGATGTTGGATCTCATTCTTAAACAGGTCATAGAGATATCATAGTCTCATATAATTCATATATAGATCATGGAGTACTTATATAGATCATAAGGTAAGTACAGTGTATGATCGTGACCTAGATCTACTGTATGTGACCGAGAGAACTCAACCAGTCAACCTCCCATGTTATATGATGTTGGATCTCATTCTTAAACAGGTCGATTATTATAGATTATTATAGAGTAAGTACGATATGTAGTAGCTCATGGAGTATTGTAATTACATAAAATAATGAGGAGAAATAGGAGACAGTGACAGAGCTAAACCTCCTGTGTTATCTCCTCTGTTATGTCATCCTGAAACGACCTGTTTTACTATTTACACAAATCACTAGCTACCATTCTATTAAACTCATTTTAAGATATTATGGAAAATTTTGTTTTACAGTCAGCTTTTGAAGCCTGTGAACGCTGTAGCTGTGAATACATACTAAAGTTTGCGCCTTCGAGTGGTCCAGAGAAAAATCTAGATGACATAGTTATATTTATGTTATTTTGACCAAAAAAATATTATTTTGTAATGTATTATGCATTTCATTGTTCTCACATATGCCATTTGACTCTTAAAATACCGACAGGATTTGTTAATAATAGCCTACATAGGCTTTAATGCAAATTTTGCCATCTTTTTACAGACTGAACTCCAAGAGATTCCTGAGCACCTGGGCATATACAACGAGACGTCTGTGGACATTATGGAGTTGATAGGTCTGATGCTGCAGAAGCCTTGGGATGGCACACACACTTGTAGCGAAGAGGTAAGGGTTAGGACTATACTGTAGTCAAAAACTATGCAACTCGTATGTTTTGTCTTACCAGTATTACCAGGAATTTCTTCTTTGTTTACATAAAATTGTCCACTGTGCACAATGTTTACATGTTGTTTTAATGCGAAAAGCATGTAATCGTGGTATTTGATTTGATTTTAATAGAAGTGTAGCGTCTGATAAAATTTGCACATGGCCGTCGTGGTACAGAGTTTGCAAAGCTCAGATACCATCAAGTGACCAAACACTTTCAAATTTTCCGTATTGACATCACGCCATGTCTCATGATATCAATATTGGTCGTTTTAATCATTTAGTAGGCCTACAGTATTTTTGTGACGACTCGAGGATTTCTCTCACGGTCATGTGATTCAAATTAAGTAATTAACATGATGATCGTCATACAATGTGTTATATGTATTGCCTCTCCCACCCCATGGTAGATCGGATCCATCAACTGTGTTCTGTTATCAGAGCATGGTTCTGTGGTATTAGCTCGTGCCCAAACTCCTGGGTAAAATGCTCTCCCATGTGTTATATGTATTACATGTGTTATAGGTGTACATATTATAATTATGTGTTGTATGTTATGGCTGCTCCCATCAGGTTGGATCGATCAACTGCGTATTCTGCCAAAACATGGTCTTATGGCACCAGCTGGTAGCCAAGCTTCTGGGTAAGGTCCTGCCCCGTGAAGCTGTCAAGATCCCAGTGAAGCCCCTCCCTAAGGTCGAGGAGATGGCTGCCCCACCCAAACCCAAATCTGCCACCTTCGCCTCGCTTCTATTGGCTGCGGCTAAACGGGATGCCAACACTGGTGAGTTGACAATGTCATGTATTTTATTTCATTATTGGAATGTGGCTCTCAAACATTATAACCACGATACGTATAGTCACAGTCACGCAAGAGATGACTCCGTTTTGATGTTTCACATGCACTAGGCAGTAGGCAGTAGATGTGCATAGCCTCCACATAAACCTATTGCTTGCATAGCAGTTCGCACAGCGATTCGCCAAGTTAATAAAGTACCGTATGTACGTACTTTGCCTACATATATCAAAGTTAGTTTATCTTCCTTATATTGCTGACCAAATATTACAATAATTTAATTGATCTGTGCAGTGGCATCACGAAATGGTTCGGTATACGTTCGATGCCTAACTCACATCTTCACTCGCACTGTCACGATGTGACACCACCATTCGACCAATCTTGAAGCAAATAAATCACATTTTACCGCATCATCGCTTGATCTTAGTCAGTATTTCTTGTTAGGCCTAAAAAATATGACAGGAACCATACATTTATTAGCTAGTGTACAATAAATATTAGAATAATATCGTAATTGATGGTTGTGTATTTCAGACACGGATTCTGGTGAAGATAAAGCTCCAGTACCAGCCGTGCAGACTCCAGAACATCTTCAGCTGCTCAATGCTTTCGTCAAGGTGAGGAGTTATTGTTATGACTTGTGGGGTAGTATTAAGCATGTATATGTTATTGCTACTCAGCTTTGACTCCTGGCAATAAGAACTTTGTGACATCCTATTCCGTATTGAGCACTCTGTCGGCCATTGGTTGGGCCATGGTGAAGGCAAATGATCCAAGAGAAGTAAAACTCTTAAAACCTATTGTTGAGTGAAACAATTTTGTATTCTCTACAAACCTTTTATTTATTTGTTTTATATGGCATTATTTCTATTCCATCCTTTGCATTTGTTGTGCATTTTAATATTTGCCAAATTGTACTATTCTATGTGACTTGTGCTGAAACATATTGATTAATTGATCATTTGATTGTTTTGATCAACTGTTCGATTGTTCGATGAACTGACTGACTATTTGGTTGATTCTATCTCAAGATCATGTTCATGTGAATACCATTGTGACATATTGCATTTGCAGCACCTGTGTGAGTTGAAGGATTCCGACTCTCTCTCCTCCCTTCTCACCTCCATCAACTACCACTGTGTGCACGAAGAATTTAAACGGTTGGTTGATTGATTGATTGGTTGGCTGATTGGTTGATTGATTGGTTGATCAGTTGCTTGATTTTTTATTGTTCGATTGTACGATCGTTCAATCGTTCAAGTGATCGATAATTCCGTCTAAATATCATGTTCATGTGAACACCAATGTGACACATTGCAATTAGCTTCCGGACTCCGACTATCTGTTTTCCCTTCTCACCTCCATTAACTACCTTTGTATTCATGGAGCTGATTGATTAATTGATTGATTGATTGATTACAGCACCTGTGTGAGCTGAAGGATTCCGACTCTCTCTTCTCACTTCTCACATCCATCAACTACCTGTGTCTTCATGGGGAATGTCTCAACTATACTGTCAACCAATTCGAGGATATCATTAAACGACTTCTCTCAACCATGCTTCTGCCTGGGTTAGATATTTAGATGTATAGACTATGGACAGATGTAGTTATTGTGTCATAGAGACACCCTTACTGTATGTACATTCATCAAGTACCTGTGTCTTCATGGGGTATGTCTCAACTGAGTCAACCATGCTTCTGCGTGGGTTAGGCGTTTAGCTAAATATTTTATCTCATATAGACAGATACTGTATAGACATGTCGACAACTTTATAGTTTTACCTTCAACTACCTGTGTCTTCACGGGGAATGTCTCAACTATACAGTCAACCAATTCGAGGATATTATCAAACGACTTCTCTCGACCATGCTTCTTCCTGGGTTAGATATTTACCTAGACATAATAGATAGACATAGACATAAACACACATCCTCTACCCCCTCTCATCAGTGACAGCTGAGGACACTTATCCACCTCCCCCTGGCAAAAAAAATCTGTCCGGTTTTCTCCGGGTACTCCGGTTTCTCCACCAACTCACTTTCGGCCACTTTAGACTGTAGCTGTTCATGGGTTGATTGTGCCATGGCCTAGATGTTACTGTCGATCTACAGTATTGTGCATGCAGTTATATGACTGAGCGATCATAGTCA
>WNLI01216283.1:0-12596 GCA_025802215.1 Wirenia argentea | reverse complement strand
TGATATCTGCGGTATGTATTGAGCTATTGGCGATGTATACTGTAATACAGTATGTATACACTGTGCGGAGCATATTTGTTTACTAAAGATTGCTTACTGGCTTAAATCTTAATTTAAAGGCACACTTTCTTAATTATATAAAAGTATAAAATTAATGGAGCAATAATGAAATAATACGATTATATGTTGGCCTATAAGTTTTAAATACGGTTTACCTATACTATTCATATTAAATATAAAGCACTTTATTAAATTATAGGCCCTACAGTATATAATTCTTTTAGTTTGTCACAATGAATAGCATTACCTGAATTGCTTATGAATGTACATTTGTTAAACAGTTGAAGTATGTTAATTAATTGTGTACAATTACTTGATGTACCTGTATTATACAGGCTGTATAGTTTGTGGTATGTCTGTATGCTGATAGATATATTTTCATTAGGAACGAGTCGTTCACATGAAATATATATTACATACTACTATGTTAAATCAGGCGTTCTTTCCAATGGTGTAGGCCTAATATCAGAGAGGTTAAGAAATTATTACATTCGCATCTTCAAATTGATGTTCATTCATGCATTGTATAATGGTATATAATTATGCCATCAATACTGTTGATATTTCAAATTCTCCTGTTATTCCGTTGATCGCATACCTTCGAATCTCTTTATTGCAATTTCATCATTGTCACTTTATATAAGTATCAAAATCAAATCATCTTTCGAATACTGTATGTCTAAAGTTAGTGAACAAAATACACATGGCTGAAATAAAATTGATGTCATATTGGTCATTGGACAGGAGTCATAGTGATGATTGAATGAAGCCTTCATGAAGCTTTCATATTCAAGTTATATTCATGACTTCATAAGCATGATGTTATTTCCCTTTAACCGGAAGTAGATTTTGTTGCACCTTTATTTTTGTGCATCCTCGCGCGGCGTTCTAATTCTCAACTTGAAAATAGGCCTAAAGGAAACTGTAGTTTGTTTTTAGTTTTTACTTATATATTTAGGCTCTATAGACTAAGTAACTGCTTCATATCAGTTTTCCAATTCAAAACAAATTTCGGGGTCTACTTTTTCTTTACCGGTCAATATTTTGTATGTCTCGATCAAATCTCCTCTAAGTCTCCGTTCCTTCATGGTTGTCATATCTAATTTTTTCAGTCGTTCTTCGTAGCTGAGATTCTTCATCCCTTGAACTATCTTTGTCGCTCTACGTTGTATACTTTCAATTCTGTTCTGGTCCTTCACATAGTGTGGTGACCATACTTGTACTGCATATTCCAAATGCGGTCTGATATATGTTCTGTATATTATTCTGAATGCCTGGATATCCATGTTTTTAAATGCATTTTTTACTGATCTCAGAACCACCATAGCCTTTGCAGCAGCTGCATTGCACTGTTTTTCTTTTTTTAAGTCATTAGTAATCCACACTCCAAGATCTTTTTCCGATTCAATTTCATTTAACGTTGTGTTATTCATTTTGTAATCAAATTTTTCGTTCTTTTTACCAATATGCATTCTTACACATTTGTCTACGTTAAATCCCAATAGCCATGTCTTACTCCATGTTTCAAGTTTTTCTAGGTCTTTTTGAAGTGGTCCGTTTCCATCTTTGACTCTTGAGTATATTTTCGTGTCATCTGCAAACAGTCTGATATCATTTTCTACCATTTCGGGAATGTCATTTACATACAACAGAAAAAGTGTTGGTCCTAAAACAGATCCCTGTGGCACTCCACTTGACACTTCACACCACTTTGAAAACTGTCCTCTAATACCAACTCTCATTTGTCTATCTTTGAGAAATGCGCTTATCCATCCAAGAGCGTTTCCTCTTACGCCGTAGCCGTAGAGTTTGATTATCAGCCTTTCTATTGGTACGGTATCAAATGCTTTAGAGTAATCAAGAAAAACTGTATCAACGTCATCACCCTCGTCCAAAACTTTTGTCCATTCTTCAAGAGTTTCTAGTAGATTTGTTAGGCACGATTTACTTTTACTAAAACCATGTTGTTTTGTTGTTAGAAGGTTGTGTTGTTCGAGGTGGTCTACAAGTTGATCTCTTACAACTCCTTCAAAAATCTTGCATACAATTGAGGTTAGGCTCACGGGTCTGTAGTTATTTGGTCGATTTTTTGCTCCCTTTTTGTAGATTGGGCATACGTTTGCTCGTCTCCAGTCAGCAGGTATATATCCAGTGTCGAGAGTTTTTTGAAAGATAATCGTAAGTGGTTCTGTAAGTTGTTCAGCACAATTCTTAAGAACAGTCGAATTTATATTGTCCGGTCCGCATGCTTTGTCTTCTTTCAACTTCAGCAATCTTTCTTTTATGTCTTCACTGTGTACCTCTATATTATCTAGGAACTCATTATCTATTCTGTTACTAAAATCTGGCAAATTTACCTTTGATTCCTTTGTAAATACGGATTGGAAATAATCACACAATACTGACGCAATTTCCTCATCATTATTTGTTATGTTCCCGTCTTCTTTAATTAGGTTTGTTACTTCTGCCTTCACTTTGAGATTTTTCCGCATGTATCCATAAAACATTTTAGGCTTGTTTTTAAATTCCTTCATGAGTTTTCTTTCCTGTTGTCTTTGCTTCTTTTTCATCATATTTGTGCATTTGTTTCGTTGTCTTTTATATTTTTCATATTCCTTGTTTCTACCTGTTATTTAGTATTTTTTGAACAATTCATATTTTTTCTGTCTATAGTTGCATGACTGTTTAAAATTACACAGGGTTACACATTTCTCCTGTAAAATATTTCTGTTTATTTTCTGCAGTTATTTTGTGTGTCAGTATTTAAATTTGTCATCTAACATAAATTATATGAAAAACGCAAAAAAAAAAACCCAGATAAATGTACAATTGGCAATTGTACATGACCTATGACCTTATATTGCAACTTTAACACTGCTAATGACATGGGTTCTTAGTAGTAAAGCATGGTTATGGCAGTTCGGTAACATAGTGAATACCACTCTAGTATTCTGGTAATTACCACTTCCCATGTGGTTTGCATTTCTATAGCTAAAATATGACTTGTGTAACTCGTAAATACTAGTCATGAACTCTGGTGTGTCCGTCGAGCTCTGTGTTTACGACATGGCTTTTATGACCTGGAAACTTGTATTGACGTGGTTGCGATGGCCGACGTGGGTGAAAATACGGCCTGCAATGTCCTGTACATATTAGGCCAAAGTTGCCACCAAACTGCATTTAACTCCACTATAACATTTACATGTGTATGCCGGAGCATAAATAAAAAATTTTAAGTTTAAAGTATTTACGAGTTAAAGAGCCCGTCTCGAAATTGTGAACTGGTAACTGCCAGAATACTCAAGTTGTAGCTACGACATTGCCGAACACGCCATTAAGCCATGTTTAATCTCTCGCATTGCATATTTAAACTTTGTACTGACCATATAATAAACAACAATCAAACCATAATAATATATTATTAAACTGCACTCCAATTTTGCTGCACATTATTTATTTGCCAATGTGAACGTTGGAAAGTTGGACACTAATGCTACACAACTAAATTACACTCTTCTCAAAACGGAGAATTGTATCTGCAAGAGATTTCCAGTCGATTCAAGGCATTTGAATGCGTCACACAGCGCCACACAACCTGCAAAAACATAACTTTTCAGTTGAGGTAGTAGACAGGGTATTAAAGCGGGAATTGAATAAAGGGATATGGAGAGGTGATATGGAGCTATGTGATGAGGAGAGGTTATGGGGAAATGAGGCTAGGTGATGGGGGATGGGGCTATGTGATAGGGGGGATGGGGCTATGTGATAGGGGAAATTGGGCTAGGTGATGGGGAAATGAGGCTAGGTGATGGTGACTGGGGATAGGGGAAATGGGGCTAGGTGATGGGGAATGAGGCTAGGTGATATCATATGGAAATGGAGCTACATGATAGGTAAATGGGGCTAGGTAATGATAGGAAAATTGGGCCCACGGGAATTGTTGTGCCATATGTCACAGACTGTACAAACCAGTAAGCCTATTAGAGTGGCTCGGTTGCACCACACAACTACTGTATCTATCCACCCGTACAATCAATCATCTGTGTAACTGCTCAGTACGCATTCACCGCCCATCCTTTTGTGAACTACCATGTTGTTATATTCTCATGAGAACACCGAGCCTCATTCACAAGGTGAATGACAACCTCAGACTACTGGCGAAGTGATGCAAGAGGTCCCGGGTTCAATTTTCGGCACATTACCAAAAAAATGTACTTTGTCAGCCGATGTAGATATATATATTGTGTTGTTCGTGGAGTCCTTAGAGAAGTCATCTCGCATGACCACATCTGTTGACCCAGCTGTAGGAGTGGGTGCTGATTGTGCATATAATCCTTAGATGTATATATATGGGTTGTGTGATACATGTACCATCCCGAGCAATAGCAGCGCATTCCCTATAGCAAAGTCATACTCTTGTAAACCAACATTTGCGAGATGTTCAGCGGCACTCAACTGAGGCCATAGTTATGCTGCCTCAACCAACATGCAACACATATAGTTGTTACATAAACTATGTACATAAAATATTTTTACAAACCAGCCTTTGAGCATTTCATGTGGATGCGTAGCTCGAGTTAGATAATCACATGGGCTCATGTCGATCTCACCGTGATGCCAAATCATAAGCGAATTTTGCAGGTTCAGTTCACGCAATTCGAGACACAATTTTGGATCGGCGTCTGAAATTCACACAAACAAAAGTTAGTAATGGGTATAATTATTGAGCAAATGGCGTGGTTACACAATGTTTAGAGGTCTTTACAAAAGTCTCGAGCCGTATCAGCCTATTTTGAGCATTGAGAATTTGAACTGTACATAATCAAATGCGATTCAGGATATCATTAATTTTTTGTGAAGACAATATTGTACATTATTACAAATTATTGAATTATATACTATTCATCGTAAAAACTATTCCTTTATAAAGGGTAAGCATATATCATTATAATTTTGATCAAAAAACCTGTAGAATAAAGAACAAATATCAACCCTTTACATTTAAAAATGAAATATATGTGTGCATTTATATAGGTACCGCACTTTCAGAATCTGTCCATGTTGCCATGCAGGAATCTCGCAAATTTATTCAACGTGCATATAAGAAAATTGTGTAACCAAACCACATGCCCAGGAAATGTAGAATTAATTGCATGTTATCATTAGCTAATAACTATAATTAGAGTGGTTGGGAAATGTGTTGGAACAGGACAGATTAAATGAAGGTGAAGAGAACATCCACGTTGGGGAAGAAAGCAAATGCATTCATATTGAGGAATTACGTTTGTTATGTCTGTTTGCTACTGGTATACCATAAATTATGTGTTATCGAAAAATGTCAATGTATTTATTTGTTCACACTCGACCATACGACCAGAATTATGCAAAAATACTCTCAAAACCTATCACATTAGATTTTCTTAAAGCATATAATCATTACGTCCTTTAAATTACCACCAAATAGTTTTAAAATGTTCTAAGATCCACAAATAACAATGACACATTACCTCCATTCGTACCGACCGTGTTACCTCCCGTTTTCACCTCCCAAATCCACCTTGAAACCCTCCATTTCCATGGTGAACTCTTCGTAATGTTGACCCCTTCCGCCGACCTCTTCCGCGCCGACCTCTTCCGTACCGACCGCCTCTTCGTTGACCCAGCTCGCTGGTGACCCCTTGACCTTGTACCGGCTGACCTCTAGTGGCGACCATTTGTAAACCAGGAAAAACCAAAGTTTACAAACCACCAAGAAAAGTCACAAAACCTGTGAAATCCTGGTAACAAAACCAATGAATTTAAACAGTGAAACCAGTCAAAATGATTTACAACCTACTGTATATATCTACAAAATAAATCTGCAATGATTTACACATTTTAATTCAAAGATATAAAATTTTACACAAGGCTATTTTATAAATAATTTTAATTTAGCAATTTAGTTTCAAAATTATTGAATTATGCAAATAACCACCTCAAAGTGCAAGTGGTACAACTTGTAATTTTGCCATTATACCTTTAAAAGATCCTACTCTAGTTCAACAAAGATTTATCATAAGATTTTTGTAAAATTATTTCGTCCTCTTAGAGTATAACATGTAAAACAATATCACATCCTCTAGCATGTAAAACAATGTCATTACCACCAAATGTACAGACACTGATAAACATTACCTCTTGTTGTAACCTCCACCGCTCCAAACCCCCGACAATGTATGGTGACCTCATTTGTTGACCAAATTAGGAAGTAACCCACTTTCCGATTTCCCAAACTGGTGGTGACCTTTCCACTGATCCCGGTGACCTCTGCTGAGTGTTGACCCAATTTGGCGATGACCTCAGATGACCCAGTTTGGTACGGGACAGCGTACCGGATGACCACATGGTGGCCATTTTGTATACAAGGCTAAATGCACCAGCAAAGTTTAAATGCATCCAACATAGACATGTAAGGATGAAACCTGTAATGCACTTTGCCAACGCATTATCAGTCAACGAAACCAAGTATACATTGAATACTGTATGTATCAACAAAATACTATACGATCTCCACAATACAAACCACAAATTCAAACATATCAAAATGTAACAAATCAATCATCGGATAGGTACACTTTTTCATGAATCATAAGTAAAATCTGAGATCACTAGAGAAAACTGCAATGTATCCACCATTTCGCTCTGGCTTTTACATGAATTGGTGACCCAATTTCTATTCACCAGATCCCATTGAAACAATTTGCATTCACTTTTCCGTCGACCCAATTTAGTGATCCACTTTCCATTGTTCTAAATGACCACTTTTAGTTTGGGCCGATTAGGAGACACCTTTTCCACTGGCCTAATTTGGTTACCCCGGTTTCATAGAGCGCATTTTCATCGACACAGTTTGGTGACCCGGTTTTCCTTAGATCTGATGGTGAGTTTTGGTGACCCTTTTCATTCACCCCCATTTGGTGACCCCATTTTCAATTTGATGTCCAATTTTGCATTAATGCAATTTGGTGACCCCTTTTCTCTGACCTGATTTGGAGACACATTTTCATTTACCCAAATTGGTAAACATTTTTCATTCACCCAATATTGTTATCCAAATCCTGTCTAAGGTTAAGCCATATTACAATTTGGTATAGTAGAAACCATGTCTGTAACTAATATGCAACTTGTATTGAACTACAAGCAATTTGTTTCCATTGCACTCCAAAATGTTCCTCATTCCCTAAAAAATAGGAAACACATTCACCTACTGTCGTAAACATCTAAAATCACCAACCAATTAGCAATTCATTTTGGTAGACATAACCTTTATTTCATACCGAGTAGACAACAGTGAAACCAAATCCAAATGTGCAATATTTACAGCCAAAAATACACAATACTAACAGTCTTAACGGTCAAACACATAAACCTTAATTTTCAACAATGTATGCCTCATCCTAAGTATTATTATGTGACGTGTAAATTAAAATATCCAAGTATATAACAGGGTAAATTGTAATAGTCCTTTTCCATACATCACCAATAATGATTACTGAAAGTTAGACACGTAGCGGATTTTAGAATTCATTTTCTACATAATGTTATCTTCACGTTTGAAAGCAATTAACCACATAAATATAGGCATTACTCAGGATATATTATCCGTACAAAATACACACCACCAAATACATACACAAAGTAAAAATTATATTTACAGGTAAAAAATGCAAGCTAAATTTGTACAAATGTCCGAAACTACGAATTTACTTGGTCAAGCATGTCTATTTTAGCGTATACATATTACCACACCACCTTAAAGCGACTATATAACAATAATAACATCAACTCATTGTTCCAATTTTGCATTATTACCAAATATATGTCATAACAGATTCCCTATACTACAGAATACAAAATATAATATTCCTGTCCATAATGTCTAAGTGCAGAGTAAATTTAACCAATTATAACCCAGTCGCATTATTGAATTGACAAGTTATTTTCGTATTGTGTTTAAGTACTTAGTTAAAAAGTTATTTGTCATCAATCCAATGTTAAAGTGGAACTGAACCTTTGTAATGTAATTTGTGTATCAAATGAACCGACCAGTATGTACAAATAAGCCCATGTAAATACTAAACCCATGCATTCACTGTGTAGCCTATATCGCCGAATATCGTTTACGCACAAACATGCGAAGGGTCTGTGTAATTTGAACAATGACGTCCCTATTACACCTACTTTTCGAAGATTGAAGTGTACGCAATATATGAGATATAGCCTGCCCAATGAGTGCATGAGTTTACTATTTAAGCAGAGAGATCCACAGTACAAACAGTAACAGTAACAAAAACAAGCTAACGACACAATCGGTATAAGCAAACAACAATAACTCATCTTACATGTACATTACTAATGTGATAACGATATAGAAAATTGATCTCATGTGATGAACATCTATTTACAGCTTATGATGGACAATAATTATACTGGTATGTATTTTTATTAAAATGTACATGAATGAGTTCAGTTAGTAAAACACTCGGAAATATTGGTAGGAAATGAAGTCATGGTTTGGACTGTTTAACTGGGATTCCATGAAATATAATGGTTAATTGTCACTTTTCTTTGGAGCATTATAAAAACGGAAGAGGTACAAATGAATGTTATGAGAACAATAATGCATTTTTGATTCACAAAAACTGTGTGCTTGGAATTTTTATCAATAGAGATATCATCTCTCATCTGGAATATCATTTTTCATATGCATCAACGAGTAATTCACTAAATTCTAGCATGGGAAAATTGGCAGTCAATTGAGAAATAAAAGAAGTAAGAGTTTTTTGATATGAGCACTATTTTGGGGATATCAAATATCATATGAATAAACGGAGATAATTATCTAGCTTTTCGCACGAGAATTTGTGATATCAATTATAGTTTCTACAGGAATAAAACCAAGTAATAAATTACTTGTGTGTGGTGCGACGCTCAGTTGTCCAGGTACACGGTGATTGTGGTGCCTTCGAACTTCACACCATTCATCAGTTCTGGATGTCGGTTAAGGAAAGTGGTGAATAGAAAGGTGTATTGGTAAATCAACATTGGAATACATAAATCTAGTGTATAGGCCTAATAGATACTTACTCTGGTATGTTTCCTGTTACTGGAACTCCCTTAGCCTTATAGCTCAGTTGGTAGAGCGTAGGATATGTAATCCAAAGGTTGCGGGTTCGAACCCCAGCCGGCAATTGTGTTTTTCTCAGTGTTCCCTGGGGGAGAACATATTCCCTAGCCTCAGTTTGCCAGGCCTGTGAAATTGGTACATATCCATTAGTTGGGGTATGTATTGGTTGGGAAATAAAGCCATGTATATAATTATAATTAAACATTGTAATGGGATCATAATACTTTTGATGCCCTGCTCACAACTACCCTCGCATGGCCATGATGTAAGACTGACAATTGGTAGATCGAGAAATCTGAAAATGCGGCATATAAATACCAAGACTTTTATTTTACTTTTTAGGAAATTCTGTAGAAATACTGCACCTTCCATGTGTCTCAAGTCATTCAAGGTGGATATATCCTACCCATGTGATGTCATTTTCTCTGTGTACCCTGGTTTCCCCACCATGATACAAGTTTAGGTCGCTTTAAGTTTACATATGTACGGGGTGAACATGGGAGGTTTCAGTTAGCCATGTACGTACACAATTGCACATTCTTATAAAAGTTCATCAGGTTGGATATAATATTATACAACAGTTATTTTAACGCAACCTATATTAAACTCACAATGGTGACGTTTCGTTGTCTCACACAACTTCTTCCGACTGACTGACAGTTATTGCTGACCGCCAGTCCCGCAGCCAGTCCCATAGCGTGAGATCTCGTCATCTGGTCTAGCTGTAATGACTTGATCCCACACGTGACTGAGAAAAATCACATAATCAACTTCTTTCTTTCTTTCTTTATTGATCCCCGTCATGTTGAGGTTGCCCTCTTATGCGTAGCCATGTCAAAGAAGCGGCTTGTCTGTCGGAGTTGTTGTGTGGTGCTGTATAGGGTGTTGTTGAGTGTTGGCATTGGGGGCAGAAACTCTGTTCTCTGATCTGATAGTGCAGGACAGTAAGGATGTGTTCTACGGTTTCAGCGATGCTGGGGCAGTGTCTGCAGTTTGATGGGTGGTTCTTTTTGATTCTGTTGCGATGGTAGTTCAAAGGTGTGTGAAATGTTCTTAGCCGAAATATGTTGGTTTCTTCATGTTCATGTCTGTTGAGGTTGTTGAGGGGGTCGTTGATGTCCACCCTTCAGATGCTAAATAGAATACTTCCTAGAATTTTTCGTACAGCATGGAAGATTTGCCATGGACCACCGCAGATTTGGCCTTTCTGTATGTACGTAGTGTATACTGTGTAGCTACATATACTATGGATACAATCTGTGTAGCAATACATACCGAATGACATCATTTGAAGCCAAAATCACTACGATACCACTGTACATTCTTTGGTAGCCAGATCTCTGATTCGATTGATTGGGCTACTAGTGATGACTAGTAATACATACCGAATCACATCAACGTCTGTGAACCCAAAATCACTACGATACCACTGGACATTCTTTGGTAGCCATATCTCCGACACTTCAGTAAACATACACACTTCTGCTTGAACGAAGGCACGACTGGCATCTTCTAGTTCTTGGTTGAGTGCCTTGCCCGAGTACACGTTCAATGCTGGACTAGACTGCAAACAAAAACAGTAAAGCGTCACATTTTTACAGTGTACTTTGAGATCTTTCCCTCTCCGGCAAATGTGCTACAGGGAAGACACTGCCCTTTATAATATTGCAGAGGGTTAAGCCCTTACTCCCCAACCAATGCAATGCTTTCTCCACCTAAGCCTGGGAAAATAATGCACAATCAGTACTACTCCTACCTCTGATCCAACAAAGATGGTCACATCAAATGCCTTGCCTAAGGACACCATGATAAACACAACAAATACACATGGAGAAGTACACAATTGTTTGTCCTGTGTCGGGAATCAATCTTGGGACCTCTCGCACTAGCCCAAATTAACTGTCCAACAGCGTATTTATTACAAATTTTTAAAGTCAATTATAAAATTATTCCCTCTGGTGCGGAAAACATCATTGTTTTCATCTCGGCCCAGGTTGCAAGTGTAGATTGTGTGACTCTTCCATTCCTCTTACACGCAATCACCTTGAATCTTGCATGTGGGTTCATGTTGACGTCCAAACCCTTGACGCGATAGCCCTGACTAAACTGGAGAAAATTCTGTACGCAACTAAACATAAGTAACCCGTCTTGTCATCAGTACATTAGATATCTAGAGACTCATATAATAATACAAATTTTTTACAAATCTGAAATTTTTTAGGAAACAGCTTCTATTGGATAGACTAATTGTGTACAACTATATTTACTATATATGTATAATTCAAATTTTTAAACTTACAACAATTGTGTGATTGGTCTCAGACCTTATATTAGCAAAAGACAATTTTGTTACACTGTAACTTTATTGTAATGCATGAGATTATACTGTAGTATACTAGTCTTTTATTAACTATAGAATGAACCATAATCGCTAGTCTAGGCGTACACTACATTGTGTATAGTATATCGTATTCTTGAGTGAATAAAAAGCAAATAATAATAAAAACATAATTAATTATACATGTAAATATATATTTTCGCTCATTTTAATTTTCACAGAGCTATTTCCATACATTTTATTTATTTTTTTAAATTTTTAGCGAAAAATGAAATCGGCAAAAATTTCTGTACAGTATCACTTCTATTATACGAACCTTTGCACCATTGACGAGAGCAAAATGGATTCTTGGATCAAGTGTGAGGAGAGAGAGTGAGGTGCGGGGATCTGATGTGGCAAGGGGTGGTGTGGTGGAGGAGGGGTGGGGGCGATTACCTGGGGGGATAGAAACGTGTGAGGGCCGGGGTGGGTGAGGGAGAGTGAGGTGCGGGGGTCTGATGTGGCAAGGGGTGGTGTAGTGGAGGAGGGGTGGGGGCGATTACCTAAAAAGTAAAAGCGAAGTAAAGCACATTTCTACCCAACACTTTTGGATATCTCTCTATGCAAAATGTTTACGATACATGACAGAAGGAATGCGCCGTTTATGGCCCTAGCAGTCCCTTTATGGTATCGCACAGCCTTACTCCCAATGTTTACTCCAACTAAGGAATATGCACAAACAGTACCCATTCCTACAGCTGGGTTAACAGAGGCGGCCACGTGAGATGCCTTGCCTAAGGACACCATGAAGAACACAACAAATACACGCCAGACAAAGTACAATGTTTTTGGTCACGAACCGGGAATGAATCCGGGGATCTCTCGCACTAGACCACCTACATTTTCTTGGTTTATACTGTCCACGATTTCCGAACTGGAATGGAACAGAGCTAGCGGATCGGAGTGTACCCGAATCGAATAGGGATAATTTTGACCAACAGAGCTGAACAGGAAGTACTAATATGGATGTAAGAAAATTAGATGATAGCGTTT
>WNLI01216172.1:0-12597 GCA_025802215.1 Wirenia argentea | reverse complement strand
ATATTTTTCCCATACTCTCGTGGCTAAACATTGTACACTAGCTAAAAACCTGCACTAATATTCCAAAAGTGTGCCAAAAAATAGGTTTGACTACCAATTTCGTAACAAAATTAGAAGCTATCGCTACCATTTCTGTTGACGGATGGCGTACGCGATAACAGCACTATCGACTTGCCGGGTTCCTCATTATACTACTGTTGCGGATAGGAACTATGCCTAAGAATAGAAAATGGCACGAAATGCGCGCGTAGCGTGAACCCTGCTAAGAAAATATCTTCTTTAAAAATCTCTGTAACAAGACTAGAACTTGGATTACCAACATGAAAAACTGGCTGTGTAGACCATGGATGTTGATGATGGTGTGTACTTAACTGTTTTACTTTTACAGGACTGTCGAGTTGTAGGCAAATGCATAACTAAATACCTATGTTGGGTGGAAACAATTATCCTGCGGTCAAACTCATGCTAGACTTATTGCGCACTCAAACATCGTATTCTATATTAATGGTACTGACTAAGTACTGATTGTGGGTGTGTTTCCTTGTTGAAGGAGTATTTCTACACACACTGTGACACTGACTTATGTCTTATACTGTATTACTGTACCTACAAAGACATACCATAAAACGATACACACAGCTAGTACTGCGATAGAAAAAAGAAAACGCAATCAATATGAGGTAGAGTCAACTTTAAGTAGTTAATCGTTGACATTTAGCTCTATACATACAATTGTATGTACATACAGACAATGATACAGTAGAATATCTTTTTTCTTCAGTATGGTAGAGCACTTTTTTTTTCTTCGCAGACGAAAAGTGATACCAATCAGACGCAACGATGGAGTAGAGATTGTAAGTGAGCATCGACAAGGTTCAAGATGATCCACTATGGCGGAAGATGTAGTGCTAATCTTCCACTTCGTAATGGGTAAGCCAATGACCCAGATCAGCGTCGTCGATCGTTTGAATGTGAAGTAGCTTTGTTTCGAATTGCTAACATTATACTGGGAGGTCGACATTGTGCAGCCAGCGAACTGTGACATCGTCTAATTCAATTAGTCCCTGAGTGCCGTTGGGAGACTTTTGGGTTGGGCAAGAGTTGATAAGGTGATCTATCGTCTGTTGCGCGCCACATTCACATTTGTCCGTACTTGATGCCCCAATTTTATGGAGGAATGCCGGAGTTTTCCCAAATCCTGTGCGAACTCGGTTCACTACTTTAGTGAAAGTTGGATAAAAATGCTAGTGGTACAACCAAAATGTCAAGAGAGACAAAATATCAAGACACAGTGGTTAGACTAGGAGCAGCGCCTTATCATCCGAGAGATCGCCAGTTCGAACCCTGCAAAACCAGAGATTTTTGATATATTCTGAAAGTGTGGTAAAAATGCACATATTTATTTTACTTTTAATTTTGCGCATCATCTTGCCTGAAATGACTCAACCAGATACCAAATTCCATAGGAAAAAACCCAAGGCAAAAAATTGTATGAACCGGTAGAAGACACAGCCCTGATCCCATAATATGTGTGGGCCTGTGGGTCTCATGGTGTAGTGGTCAGTGCCGCAGCTTTTTGAACGAGAGGTCACTGGTTCGAACCCTGCAAAAACCAGATATTTTTACCCAGGCTTTCCATGCGTCATTTGCGAGATTCCTGCATAGCAACATGGACAGATTCTGAAAGTGCGGTATATAAATGTACAAATTAATTTTTTTTATACATGCCTCAGATTATCATTGTTGCCACAGTAGGTTGGTCACAGGTGATCAAAATATAGTAAATGTTTAGTGTTGAAAAATAATGGTTTAATAAAGATAATTACCATACATCCATAGTATACTTACCTATGTTACTGTGGTATAAACTGGCGAATAATACTGCCACAAAAGTTGTTGCGTATTTGCCAGCATTGGCTATATGTGGGTATAGGTGCTTTGTGTCGTAGTAACGTCGAAGGCACTGAGCAAACCGAAACCATGCGGGGAGGCATGCGACTACCGCACGGATACCGTACTTGTTCAGTGTGCATACTTGTGGTCCTGAAAGTTCATAAAACATGATGTTAGTTAAATGTTAAAACAACATTACAGATATCTAAGGCACATCTACGGTACATTTACAGCAGTGCATGAAACCATGCGGGAAGGCACGCGACTATCGAACGGATACCGTACTTGTTCAGTGTGCATACTTGTGGTCCTGAAACAATGTGGTTATACAATGGAGTGGTTAAACTGTTTGTCAATTGTATTATACAGTAGCCTCTACTTCGCCAAATATTTCCGGGGGGCAAATGGGTCATTAACTGAGTTCATCTTTCTTGTATCCCGATGCTGGATTTATGGTCATTTATTGTATCGGCCTCTTTTTTACTGAATTGTTCTTGAAGTGTTATGTTAATTTGTGCTCCAAGGACTGTTGCATCAGAGCATCAAGTGGTCATAATGCCTATGAATATCCATGCACTTGAGATCAGGGGAGAACATATAATTCTTTGGGGATAAAATGTCATGAAAACTGAACAAACCCCAATCTACCAATTCTTCAGTCCCAATTCTACTTATGTCTCAGTTCATCATAGGCGCCGTAATGCGCTGATCATAATGGACCAAGCAATCGCGCATGTGATGAAAATCTGTGATCACACCCGCTTGAGGTGAGAATTGAGCTCTTACAGGGCCGTACACCACTTAGTTGCACAAAATACACACTAATTAATTAATTCAGCCTTTTAAGGGTTACGAAGGGAAGTAATTGAGGAGTGTGATAGCCGAAATGATACGACTAATGCATTAGAGACACATCAATGCGTAAAAAGACGGCCCATAAATCTAACATTTTACTTCTCGCAGGGACCAGATTTTTTGGTAACGAATTTCCACTTATTCTACCTAATTTGCATATAATGTTATTAGATCCATGTGTACAGCTCGGGATTCGCAAACCAACTGACTTTTATGGTTGGTGGTTGTGTGTGTGGAAAGCGACTCTAGAAAACTAATTTGCGCCGCACAGCCGACAAGGCGGACCACGAATGGTAAAAAAAATTGGCTGCCAAGATTTACTCAATGTTCCCACTGAGTAAACTCCACACTTTAACGTGAATACCAACAGTATAGCCTACATATCATGTGCTTATGTACGATCAGTACCAATTTTACAAATTTACAGGTTAATTGAGGCTAGGGAGATGTGCTCTCACCCTCAAAGCATCACGAAATCACTTGGAACAATTTTCAGATAAAACGCCGATCGCACAGTCCGAGATTCGAACACATGACTATGGGTACCAAATGAATGGCAGCTCCACGCTTTAACCGACTGAGCTATCCCCGCCCAGTAACGGCCCCTGTTGACAGAGCTATATAAGTGGGTATCGATTGTGCATAATATTCTTCTTAGAAGTTAGATAGAGTAAGCATTGGGTGTGGAGTAAGGCTGTGCACTATTGTAAAGGGCACACTAAAGCACGCAGGCACACACTAGCAGTACCTTTCTCTATACCACAGTCACATTTTGTAAACTTACATTTACTGGATAGATCCAAAACTGTGGTGCAGGAATGCGATACTTTACCTTATTTTTAACTCACATATATATATACGTATATAGTGACGTTTCGATGCAATACACACGTCTTCGTCCGACTATCTGACAGTCATTGCTGACTGCCAGCGCCGTTCCATTGGTTTTTGGCGGGAAATCATGCGATCTTGTTATACAGTGTTTCTGTAATAACTTGATGATCTCACATGTGACTGACCACACTCCCTGCGAAAACCATACGACCAATTGGTACGGCTCCAAAACTATAGGATGGGGGGATCAATTAACATGTTGACAAGTGATGGAATCGATCGATATCAGGAAAAATAAACTGTCCATGAACAGGGATGAGGGGCCTTTTTTCTCAGTCACGTGTGGGATCAAGATATTACAGAAACATTACATAACAAGATCTCACGATTTCCCGCCAAAAACCGACGGAGCGGCACTGGCAGTCAGCAATGACTGTCAGTTAGTCGGACGAAGACGTGTATAATGCGTGGAAACGTCACTATATGTGAGTAAAACTTTTCGGTTGTAAAAAAATTAACTTAAATTGGAAATGTATGTAGGCTATTGTAAAATACACATACAAACTTTATCACACAAGATTACCTAGAATCTGAGTGATCATGTTCCAGAAGAGTTTCTCCCTCAGCGTATCATACTTGCGCTCTATCTGGGTTTGTAAGTCTTTGAAAGTGACCCGGTCACGTGCCTTGTGTGTGGTTGCTATGGCAACAGCGGTGTCATCGCCGAACAACAATGCCTCTATTCCCAGCGTCTCCCAGCTGCGGGGAACAATATCAGTCAAAGTATGATTCTGGTTTAACAATATAATATACTGGGCGTCAAATGTAACGTCGCCTGGAATAAATTACATTACAACGTTGTCAAATCACGCATATTTTACGTGCCACTGAGCACTCAGACGATCAAGTGCATTAACTCTTTCACCGATACTTACCTGATGACTACCTACCCTGCCACGATACATTCCTGAGAAAAGTGGCGTAAAATTGGTAATTATTCAACAATGTCTTCAATATACTGTATTTGGGTGTGATATTCCACATAAATCTCTGTATCAATGGTGTATACTATTACGCTTAATGCCCATTTAATGATGACATCATATAATATCTGTTGCCATGGAAACGAACCGACACACTGAGAATGTGCAGAAAGTAACGGGTATGTATGCCATTATTCTGCCAGATTATGCAGTAGCAAACATGTATTGTAATGAATTGTATGATATTGTAGTATCAGTGATGTCTACTACATTTTTTTATGCAATCAAATATATATTAGTTGCCATGGAAACAATGGGAAAACAATTACCCAACCACAAAAAAATGCAAACTGATGAAAAATTGCAAGTTATGTTGACCAGTTCAGTTACCACACTGTTGTATGGGGATAGTAGTGCAGTGGTAGAGTGCTCACCTAGAGATATTGGGGTCCAGGGTTCAAGCCTGGGCTGTGGCAAATCTTTGTGGCATTTTCCCTGAGTTTCTCTATTGGGCTGTTTGGGCAAGGAACTTACCCCTACTCGCCTCCAATAGTTAGTGACTAAATTGAGCATCTGGTTTTCTTTGGGTTCTCTGGTTTCCCCACCATGATAACATTGAACTTTCACTTTACATTATTGTGTATGTGTTTGGACATAGGTTGCAGACTTGCAGTGCTAGCCACGGGCAGCCCCATTGGAGTAGCACTCACTTGAAATGAGTTGCACTTACACATGCCACACTAGAATGTCGTGGTATTCCAAGGAATAAAACCCTCAGCTATTATTACTATGTACTGGTATATATAATATAATCATTGTAATACATTATGATGTTTATTATGATGTGTATTATAATATGCATTATAATATATAAAAAATATATAAAATATGTAAGTACACCGAGGAGCACACCCAAAGGAATACACCCAAAGGAGCACACCCAAAGGAACACACCCAAAGGAACACACCCAGAGGAACACACCCAAAGGAACACACCCAAAGGAACACACCCAAAGGAACACACCCAAAGGAACACGCCCAAAGGCTAGAGAGGAACATGTCCAAAAGAATATCAAGGCCAAGACTTAGTGTACAACTATTTTGTATACTCCTCAACATAAAAAATCCGAAACTCTATTATGGGATGGTGGGTGCAATTTCTGTGATGGTTGCATATGGTATGTTGGATGTATGGAGGCTATGGTGGGTGCATTGTGTGATGGATGCCTGTTATGTTGGGTGTATGGTATGGCGGGCGCATGGTATGGTGGGGCGGGTGTATGGCATGGTGGGTGTATTGTATGGTGGGGTGGATGTATGGCATGGTGGGTGTATTGTATGGTGGGGTGGGTGTATGGCATGGTGGCCGATTGGTGGGTGCATTGTATGGTGGGTGGGTGGTATGTTGGGTACCGTTTTATCACAATTCTATATTCGTTATGAGTATGATTGTAGCCTACAAATTTTACTGCCAATTATTGCAATAATTATTGTGAAAAATATAATATGTACCTAAGACAATAAAACATGATATTTATTTATTGTTTGTGCCTAGTAACTTAGTAGTAAGTTTGTTATAATAATTGTCCATGAAATTAAATAAATCACAAAAAAATTCCATCATTTGCCCGTCCATGCAAAGTCTTGCAAACTGTTTAACACCAATCAATTGAACGATTGGCAAAAGCCATAAAAATCATGGTCGTGATCTTCATTATTTAGGTCAAAAATGTCATGACTTTTGTAAACTATCGAACTGTGGTAAACTGGTAACCCCAATACAAGTCGCGATGGCCAGAATCCCAACTGCTGCAGAAGATCCGGTTATGATGCTAACTATTATCAGGCTTCATAAAATAAATAGTGTGTGTCAATCATAATACTCACTAATGATGCCCCCCCCTTAACACCTACTACTATACCAGTACCTAGTACCTACATAATGGTTTACGTTTACTACACGTCCAACACCTGACAGCTGTTCCTACAGTTTCCTAGTGTTGTTGCCACGGACGCCACTGCCATGTTTATGTTTATTGGCTTACGGAAATACACGATTGTGACGTTTCACAAGCATGTGGATCGGCCACCAATCAATAGTGATCATATACACGTGCTGACACCTGACATCCATTCATAAACATTGCCGAGCATGACATCACACAGACTTCGTTGATCTCCGTAGGTAAACAAAATTGGCGGGAAATGCACTCATTGGATGATTGGAAGTATACACGACAATGTCATTACCGGAATCTTGCCGGTAATTCTAATAAATAATATCTATATTTTTGTAAAAAGGATGAAGTGTGAACTATATATTTTATAAAGCCAGATCTAGCAGCACAAAAGCTACCAATAATGTTCCCACACAAAAATCATCTGCTATAATAATTATTATTTCCATAAATCATCAGCAAATTTCGTCTGCAAAAAATCGTCTGCTAATAATCGTCTGCTATTGCTAAGAAAATAATGAAGACAAGACTGTTGTGAACGCAGATAATTTTATTATTATATTTATTCATGAAACACAATAATAATAACATATATTTTGGTATACAATAATCAGCAAAAACAGTATTATCATTTAGATCTACACAGGGCACCTGCTGGCACTTATAAGTTTCTAGGAATGTCACGGTAATTTGCGAGTGTGACGTCACACGCACTTCGGATGTGTCCCTAGTACACGGAAATAGGTCATGGATGAATGGGGAACCCAATGCACTACAGGTTAGACGTTGGTTATTATGCAGACGCGTCATAATTACGTCATTACAGGAATTTCTTGCGAATCCCGGTTTTGCGGGATGCATCGTGACAAGGTTGACTTGGTGAATCCCGGTTTTCCGGGATGTATCGGCGAAAGGGTTAAAAAATCTGGGAGTGCCCACAAACAACACGGGAAAAGACCTGCTTCTGCTTAGCTCTGACGAAGGTGACACACTGAAATGGTCAGCTACGTAAATATTTCTTGTGTTTAAAGATTACTTACTTCTAGTGATGGCAATCTGCAATCTAATGTAAACTTTCAACCTGATGGAAACTTTTCACTAATAAATGACAAACTTTGTAGAAATATATTATTATAAATTACAGGTTTCAATATAGCAGATAGCATAATTATTTGTGAAGTTACTTTAGTACATTTTAGCAGTAAGTATACATTCAACCTTTATTATGAAGAAAATATTAGTATATAATGTATTAAATTTTTGTACAAGAAATTGAAACAATTTGTGCAGGACACGATAGTTAAAAAATCATACAGTACAATTAAAAACGTCATATTTTGTCGGTTACTTTCCTCCATGAAAATAAAATGGCCTGCATAATTCGACACGAAACAAGAGTTAGCCTATTAGTTATTTGTTTTTCTAATTCTAATTTGACATTACAATTACGATTTAAGGTTCATACACCAACTGTTTCCGAGAAGATTTTTAAAGGATTGACTCCCGACTCCTGATTTTGACTAATTGAATAAAGTTAGATGACATGACACAACAGATACCTCAGATACAATTTGAAGCAAACTGACATACATTTTTGTTAGAAGATTTTTTAGGACATGAATGAAAAAGCAGTTGTCACGCCGTTGAACACCAGTTCAATGTTGAACACCACTAACACTGGTCGAAATAAAGGGACATGTCTAAAAAATGCCTATATATACAGATCATCAAAAATTAACTAATTATGGTGGTGGACTGTCGTACAATTGACAAACTTGTTAAGATACTACACACAATTAACAATTAGGAAATAAAATGTTACACTTTTGTATTATGTTTAAAAATTAACTCGCTATAAAACATCCTGGTTACTCATGTATTAATGGAGGATAAATGTCATGAATACTTGAGCCATGATTAAAACCTCGATTGAGGTTTACGCTTCACTCACACAATCAAGTACTGTACGTATGCGAGCTGAGCTAGGAAACATCAAGACAGGTAAAGTACAAATAGAATCATTGTTTGTCCACCCCCAAATTACAGTAATCATACCATAGTCTTAAATTTTAGATGTTTTTGCCAGCCCTTATATGTCATACTTTTTAGAGATCAATAGATAGACCTCAAAATTTATGGTACAACATGCTTTTGATGCCAAAATAATCAGAAAAATATGAAAATAAAAATGAACAAGTTTGCCCTTCTAAATGTCGTTGTCGTGTCCGTATAAGAGACACAGTAAACCATAATAATATATCGTAAACTATAATATACCTATAATATTACCTTTAGTAATTAGTGACACCGAACTTGAAATAATAATTATGCTAAATGTATCACGTCTATTATTACGTACTCCACTTGCAACGTACAAATATTATCGACGTCACGTAACGAGGAATCGCTAGCAACGTTTTATTCAGTACGACAACCGAAAGTATAACATACACTTGTTGTAGGAATAGAATCTACAAAATCACCTTATTTGAGCCAAGAACACATAAACATAAGATACGTGTATTAAAATATAATAATTTGATTATACCGTACTTATATTATCGCTTATAATATTGTACTTAGGCCCGAGTATGGTTGACACGCGCGGTTATACTCAAGGAAACCGCGACACTGTACATTACAGCAAATCAGATGTCGGCTACCAATCCAAAGACCTGCCGAATATGATGGATGACCGTGCTGGGTGGCGAGAGCGAGTCAGAGGGATCCGTACATGCACGCTCCGATAAGGTAAGGTACGTATTGTTGTACATGCAACAGGGTATGTGTAACAATGAGAATGATCACAATTGCCACACAGAGGCCAATGGCCACCTGCGTCACATAACCTGTAACAGCCAATCAGTGATCAGTAGGCTATTATGATGTTGGTACTTGTAAGTGCATCATGTTATGTGTAACAAACTTACAAAGTATATGTTTAATTGTACTGCAGTTGACTTACTGGATCGCACTGATGCACATGCATCGCACTCTTTTATAATTGGAAGTGTAAGTAACACGTCAGTGGAATGTCTCAGGGGAGGGGGTGGGGATGCTGTATATATTCGTCAAGGTTTGTGATATGTACTGGGTTTTAGAGCATACAGTATATACTATGTAGCTGCGTAAAACCAACATAAGTTATCACCAAGTGCATTTCGTTTTGGACTAGTGTATCGATATGTATATAATACCCCAAAACTGGAAAAACACTACTAGATGATAAGTGGGGGAATAATCTTTTAGCAAATACACTATGTATTAAAGTTTATAATCATCATCATTACCATTTTTGAGAGCCAAATTTCTGCAAAATGTTATACCATCTATATGGGAAGGTTTCTGGGATTTCGATTCGGTATAGTTTTGGTTTAGTTGAGTTTCAGTAATGATGATAGTTTCGGAATTAAATAAAATTTAATTAAGACATTGAACCGACTCAAATTCACTCAATGTCATAGACTCACCTTTACTTGTAGTATTCGGTCCCAAAGGTCCAGGCATTTTATAGCAGTTTTCGTAGCACGTCGAGTTCACCTTGAATTTCTCCCCATTTATCGTCAACGTTGTTGCGGCCGTCACAAATTTCTTGTAGCTGTTCCAGAATTGTTTGAGTGCTATGTCATCTGGCGCAATAATACCGGCCTGGTAGTAGTTGTAGTCGGCGAGCTGTTTAGCGTCTGAAAGTAAAGTACAGTGTCTTCCCATTTACAGTCAATATTATACAATACAAAATATCGGTGAGGGAAGTTGCTCAGTGGTAGAATGCTCGCCTTGAGATCTCTGGTTCCCGGGTTCAAGCCTGGAGGTTTTTTTTTCTGTGTTACTTGAACCCCTTTTAGCAAGAAACTTACACCTACTTGTCTTGATAGTTCAGTTCCTAAAATGAGCGTCTGGGGAGTGCGTAGGTTTCGTAGGAATTTTACTGGCTTCAGCCCCGTGCCTCCAACTGGAAGTTGTGGAAAATGGCATGATGTATGTACTCAAATATTAGACATACTATGAATATGTATGCATTATGGATATTAGTAATTTAATGTTAATAAATATGTAATTACAGATGCGCAAATTATCCTATGGAGATTCATGATGTAGTGGTCAAAGCTTCATGGTGCAGTGGTCAGTCACGCGTTTTCGCGCGAGAGGCAGCTGGTTCGAACCCACCCAAAACCAGAGGATGGATTTTCCATACATCATTTACGAGATTCCTGCATGGCAACATAGAGATTCTGAAAGTGCGGTATATTTATAACTTTTGTATTCCCTGGAATCGTTAATCCTGACCATTCTTGTGCTCACAAACTGACATTTCAGACATGTTCATGGCAACGTGGATATATACACATATAAATTTATTTTTAACAACCTATAGTTGTACTGTGAGTTTATGTGGTCATTACTAACCGACAATGTAATTGCGATCAAAGTGCACACAATTTGCCGATATTCCGTCCACAATAGCGTCAGATATCGCGGTCAGATATTTAGCCGTGTCATTTTTAATCTTCCTACGAGAGATGTTGAAGAGCTGTAGTTGGATACGATGACGGAACTTGATGTCGGGGCAGATGTTGGCCTTTCCCAGGGTGGTCGGGGATTCCACGAATGGGGTTTTCTTCTGGATCTCGCACCGACTCAGGGACTCCAGGCATGGACTGTGATGAATGGAAAATACATGGTTCATCTACAGTGTTGTATCATTCATTATTTTGTTGAAATCAGATTGAAATTTGAATCGATGATATTTCTCAACAAGTAGTTTATATACCTCGTCATGTTATACACAATCTATCCTTGTAGATTGTGGGGAAAATATAATTAGCATAAAATACCGGACAGACATTCTTTACACACCCATCCATCACAAAACGCAGATTTCGGAATAGTTGCAAAATCGTTTATGACTGAGGCTATAATATTATAGTACTACCTAACGCAAGAATAAAATTGGTATAGTTATTCACAGCAACTGTGTCATCAACATCCATGATTTTATTTAGAAAAATAATATGATCAAGACCAATTATAGAGTTAGTATAAAGTTCTTAGTATGCAAATTAGGTAAAATGGTTCTTTCCAATTGATAGTTACAGCTACACTTACAGTTATTTGTTTTCAACTTGTATTTAATTTTATTGTCCACTGTTTGAGAGAGCACAGTTGCACAAAATACCCCTACGATGGTTGCGCTATGTAAACGCATTGGAAACAAAATCGGCGATGGAAAATGGCGACAGTTGCCAGTATTTGTATCTGCAATTGTCTCCCTTAAATCCACCTTCAGCATCATTTCATGACCATGGTGATCCAGTTTTAGCCAGTTAATTAGTGGTGGTTCAACGGGCCCGTAGCTCAGTGGTAGAGTGCTCACATCGAGATCTTCGGATCCAAGGTTCAAGCCTGTGCCACAGCAAAACTTAGTATGGCATTTTTCCTCTCTTGAACAACAAACTTACCCCAGCTCGCATTCACTACTTCAGTCACTAAATTGAGCATCTGGGGACTGGGTAGCTTTCGTAGGAATTCTGGTATCTTTTTCCGCGATCTTTGAGTCATGGAAGATGGAAATGGTGGTTTTCCTTGGGTACTCCGGTTTCCCAACAAGGACACCATCTAACTGTCAGTCACTTCACAAAATTATGTAGGGGTAGGCCAACTATGAAATACTCTAGTGAATACTCACTACATATGGAGAAACAATGCGTTAGAGCGTGTCGCACTATCGTTGTTAGTTGTGTATTTCAGTGTTTGAACTACAGCCGTGCCTTCATGGAATAGTGTGATACTGAACTCTTGGGACTTCTGCTAGAAAAGAAAACATAATGGTCACATACAATCATATGGAAATTATTACGGTCTCGCGTGACCATAGTGTGACGATACAGGGATAGCTCAGTCGGCCACCATTCACTTGGTACACAGGGTCGTGAGTTCGAATCTCAGACTATGTGATCAGTGTTTTATCTGGGTGAGTTCTAGGTGCTTTGTGGCCTGTGGGTGAGAGCACATTTCCCTAGCCTCAGTTTACCAAGCCTGTAAAATTGGTACTGATCCGTACATAAACATGGGTT